>WOVY01005234.1:0-20144 GCA_013436015.1 Rhipicephalus annulatus | reverse complement strand
CGGGCAGAGTCAGGTTCGCTAAAATGCGCACGAAGAACTCGGTTGTTGTCCCCATGCTGGTTTCGTTCGGCAAGTTTTCTGTGACATGTCCCCGTTTACCGCACACACTTGCATTTCAGCATCTGCTTAGGTGGATTGCGGCAGTCAGGAGCCAAATGTCCGAAACGATGACACAGGATACACTTGAGTTGCGGTTTCCGTGACGCTTCGGTAGGCTTTCCACTGGACTCTTCGCGGGGTCAGGACCTTTTCCTATATTAGTCAAATTCTGCGCCTCAAGGAAGCGATCCGTCAAATTAGCGAGTTCATCTAGTGACTTGCACTCTCGCTCTTTTAAGAAAACAACCAGCTTTGGATGGCAACAACGCAAGAATTGCTCAGGAGATTACGTGATCCCTTAGACCTTCATAGGTTTGGGATACGTTTGCCATGTCTATCCAATGGTCGAAATAACTGGTAATTCTTGCTGCTAACTGTCGTCCAGTTTCACCATCTGCTGCTCGTGCTTTCCGAAACTTATCTTGGTAGCCTTGAGCCGTAAACTGAAATCTCTGCAGTAGAGCTTTCTTTACTTTTTGGTAGTCCAGCGAATCAGCGGCAGTCATTCGGCCTATCACGGTTAACGCGTCACCCGTTAGGCACAGGCTAACAGCGAGACCCCATTTTTCTTGCGGCCAATCCTGTCCTGTGGCTACCGCGCTCGAATCGCTGCAGATACGCGTGCAGATCATCGCGTTTCTCGTCAATACAGGCAGTAACTTCTGCGGATTGAGGGGTGAGGAGGTGCTGGGCGCAGTCAAAGCGTCATTAGCTGCTACAGGCATATTCTGAGCTTCTTCCTGAAGCTTAGCTTAAGCTGCAGAATTTCACGCTGCCTCTCGTCAGCTTCTTTGGCTGCCTCTCGCTCTGCAGCTCTCTCATCCCTTAGCTTAGCCTGTTGGGGCCTCAATCCACTTGTTTAGCTCTGCCACCCGAGAACCCTAGTTGGAGCCCTATAGCAGCGAGTTTTTCCAAGTCCATGGTGCAGTCTGAACGTGTGTCTGCCTCGAGCGAAACTGTCTTCTTTCACTGGTTTAACGAGCGGATCCTGGCAGGCTCGCCAGTTTGTGATGTTATTGGGGCAGGACCGCTCCAGAAAGAATCAGACAGCACGCCAGTGCACAAACACACGTCCCAACTTCTATTGTACCCTTCACACATGGACAACCCACACATTACGAAGTTCCTAACAAAAAAACACGCGGCTAAACTAAATGAATAAGTAGAACGTTCGGCCTACAGTTCAGGTCGTCGGGGTAGTAGCCTGGGTCGTCGTTGATGCCCCGTCGGCACCATTCAGTGGCGAAGTCGACGTTGGGCGGCGTCGTCACCTGCAGTGACGAGGTCGGGAGACGCAGGGTCGCCGCGTCGAACTCCAGTGGCTCAGCGCCACTGTCGACGAACTGGAGCCGACGACACACGTGTTCCGGCGGCAGGGAGTTGTGCCCTTGAGCACCTGCAGTCCGCCTCGGAAACCCACGCCAGCCCTCCTGGAACAGCGGCGCAAGGGCAGGTTCAGACATCCGGCGCCAGCTCTCCACGACCAGCGGGACAAGGACAGGTTCAGGAACCTGGCGCCAGCTCTCCTAGACCGGTCGTCTAGCGGAGGCTGAGGCTGTCCCACTCGGCTGGTACGAGTTGTCGCGACGTGGCCTGGGTCGTACCTATGAGCCAGACGCCCAACGAGGTAGTCCTGCCTCGAACGACGTACCTCGCGCACTGCCGAAGGCACGGGTCACGCACCCTCGAGGCCGCGCCTCACGAGCTGTCGTCTTCCTCGTAGGCACCGCACGGCACATAAACGCACACATCAATCCTCTTCGCCACCGCACGGCACACTATTGTCGTTTTTTTAGTTTCTGTTTCGCGTCCGCGGCAGCACATATTATGACAGGCGGTACGAGATGGCGGTACATCTAGAGTGTCCTCTAAATGTACGCACGGACGGACGCATGGACGGATGGACAGACGATTAGTAGACGGACGGACGGGTAGACGGACGCGTAAAGCGGCTATGTGCCACAGGTTTTGCGAGATGCGAGATGGCGGTACTCACAGTGAACACTAGATGGACTCACGGACAGACGCCTGGACGGACGGACAGACAGGCTAGCAGACAGACGGACGGATCCACAGAGCGTAGGGCGGGTATGTGCCAAAGGGTATACGATAGGAGATTGTGGTACTTGAGTGTTCAATAGTATGGACACATAGACGGGTGCATGGACGCACGGAGAGACAGACTAGCAGACGGATAGACAGGTAGACGGACGAGTAAAGCGGCTATGTGCTAGAGGGTATGTTGAGATAGCAGTACTTTGAGTGTTCAATAGATGGATTCACAGACGGACGCACGGACCGACGGACAGATAGACTTGCAGACGGACGGACAGGTAGACGGACGCGTAAAGCGTCTATGTGCCACAGGGTATGCGAGATGGCGGTACTCAGAGTATTCACTAGATCGACTCACGAACGGGCACATGGATGGAAGGACAGACAAACTAGCAGATGGACGGACGGATAGACGGAAGTGTAAAGTCGCTATGTGCCACAGGGTATACGAGATGTGAGATTGTGGTACTCAGAGTGTTCACTAGATGGAGTCACAGACAACACATGGACAGACAGACAGACAGACAGACTAGCAGACGGACGGACGGATAGACGAACGTGTAAAGCAGGTATGTGCCACATGGCATACAAGATGCGAGATGGTGGTACTTAGAGTGTTGTCTAGGTGGACGCACGGACGGACGCGTGGACAGACACACAGAATAGCAGACGGACGGACAGGTAGATGGACGCGTAGAGCGGCTATGTGCCACAGGGTATGCGAGATGGTGGTACTTGGAGTGTTCACTTAATAGACGCACGGACGGACGCATGGACGGACAGACAGACAGACTAGCAGACGGACGGACAGGTAGATGGACACGTAAAGCGGCTGTGCCACAGGGTATGTGAGATGGCGGTACTTTGAGTGTTCTCTAGATTGACGCATGGATGGATGCATGGACGGACAGACAGAGAGACTAGCAGACGGCCGGACAGAAAGACGGACGCATAAAGCGACTATGTGCTCCAGGGTATGCAAGATGGCGGTACTTTGAGTGTTCTCTAGATGGACGCACGGACGGATGCATGGAGGGACAGATAGACTAGCAGTCGGAAGGACGGATAGGCGGACTCGTAAAGCGGGTATTTGCCACAGGGTATATGGTTTGCGAGATGGCTGTACTCAGAGTGTTCACTAGATGGACACATGGACGGACGCATTGACGCACAGACACAGAGACAGACTAGCAGACGTACGGAGAGGTAGACAGACGCGTGAAGTGGCTATGTGCCACAAGTTTTGCGAGATGAGATGGCGGTACTCAGAGTGTTCACTAGATCGATAACGGACAGATGCATGGATGGATGGACAGACAAGCAGATGGACGGACGGATAGATGGACGTGTAAAGTGGGTATGTGCCACACTGTATACGAGACAGAGAGAGAGAGATAAAGATGCAAGGAAAGGCAGGGAGGTTAACCAGACAAACATCCGGTTTGCTTCCCTGCACTGGGGAAGGGATAAAGGGAAGAAAGGTTGCAGAGAGATGAGAATGTACACGCGGTCACGAGCACATTCGGGGAGCACACACCGTTTACAGGCGGTCGCTCAGGTTTGTTGACTTTAGGTAAAGTAGCAGTGCTTTATTGCTTTCTGCGCAACTGAGGCAGATGCCCAAGGTCCTAGTATCTTCTGCACACAAAAAGGTCCAGGGTAGAGTTGATTCAAACCATCCGGAGCTGGCATCGCTGAGTGTCGTAACAAGTGCAGCTGCAGAAGGCATGTTCGATGGTCTCTTCAGCTCCGCAGTAGTCGCATGTAGGAGTGTCTGCCATACCAATGCGAAAGGAGTACACCTTTGTAAATGCAACACCCAACCAAGGCGGCATAACAGTGTCGCATCGGAGCGGGAAAGTTGTTAAGGTAGCTTTAGCTTGAGCGAAGGATCCAGTTCATAAAATTGACACCTTTGGAAGCTGATAGACGACCAGAACGTGCGTGCGAGATCTCGAGCCAGCAGGTAAAGTTGTCTTGCTGCATCATTCCTTGATAGAGGAATCTGGACTACACGTGTTCCTTCATGGGCTGAGCGGACTGCATCATCAACTAATTGATTTCCGGTAATACCGATATGTCCAGGCAGCCATTGATATATAATATCATGCCCTCGTGCTAGAGCTTCATGATGGCAATGTCTTATTCTCGTACCAATTGGTCATGACTCCTCCTACGCATTGCAGACTGCAAACTCTGAAGCGCTGCCTTCGAATCACAGAATATGACCCATTTTCCTGGACGTTCTTGGACGAGATATTGTAAAGCAGCCCTTATAGCAGCAAGCTCTGATGCCGTAGATGTAGTCATATGCGACAACTTAAACTTGATTGTCATTGCTGCAGCCGGATTACAGCGGCACCTGATAAGCTGCTGGACAAGACGGACCCATCAGTGTATATCTGCGTTCGGTCTAAGTACAACTCATGTAATAATAGCAGTGTTGCTTGCTTCAATGCTACTCTGAAGTGATTGCTTTTCTTTTTGATTCCCGTAATTTCTAGACGTACTTGCGGCGGGTCGAGGCACCACAAAAGACATGCCATTCTCGCAGCTGGCCTATATCCTGATGGAATGCTGTTTATGGGCTTGGCTATGACGTCTGAAAGCGTAGTGCGTGGTCTTCCTGAGGGTAGAAGGGCCGAGTGGTGGTCGGGGACACGGCTAGCATGTCGAATTTGCGCTCCGAGGCGATCCGCAACTCTATATGTCCTGACCGGATGGCCTTTGGCAAGCATGATTGTGGCGTAAGTTATGAACTTTGCTAAGGCACGTTGCCGGACTAGTTGGTTGAGATTCATCATTTCACTGGTATAGCGCACCACAAGAAGGACACACACAAAGGAGAGATGCACACACACACAGCGCTAACTTGCAACTAATGTTTTATTTGCAATCACACACGCTATTTTACAACAGTAGACCGATAAAACCTGGATAATGTCACGTCAAGAATACAGCACAGCCCATGCACGTGTCATCACCGATAGCGACAATCTACACTACCCGTCAAAGTGAAGACTCTAGATACTTTTTTCATTAGATGATAATGCTATGGAAGCCACACTCACACATTTTTCTTTCATTTTGTCTATTTCAAAAGCTTCAATAACTTCACGTGTGGTTCTGTCACGGGCCTTAAAGAATATACGGGGGTTTCGGAACACAGAGACGCAACCGCACCTCTGACAGTGAAGGGCCAAATGACAACATACAGCTCTTTCTACAATGTACTTGTGCTCCCTTAGTCTTTCATTCACACAACTTCCAGATTGGCCTATGTATTCACAACCTCAAGTCAAAGGAGTGCTATAGACAACACCACAACAACAATTCACAAATTTCTCCCGGTGCTTAATCTTAAAATGCTGTTTCCCGCTACTTTCTGCATTGACCTTTTTGCACACTCCTTGCAACTTTTCGGGAGCAGAAAACAGTACATCCGCACCCGCCTTCCTTGCTATCATTCTCTAGTTATGCGAAATGGCATGCATGTAAGGCACTACAGCAACGCTGCCTGCCTTAGTGGCGGTTGCCTGGTCTTTGACGTTTGCCCTTCCTTTCCTGCTTATACATTCGGTGACAGCGGTCAACAAGTGCAAGGGGTAGCCAGAGTTCAATAAACGTTTTTCTTGAGCCCACAAGCTCTCATCAAGCTTGTGGTGGCACGACTTCATCAGTGAATTCTGAAAACAGGATTTTATCACCGCACGCTTTACCAATTCGAATGAGTGGAAGTGAACGGGAGAACCGGTTTATTCCCTCGCGGTTCATAGCTCCAGCATACTCTTGCTGGCGAAAAATACAGCCCGAGGTCAAGGAATCTTATGAAAATGTCATTTGGTACTTTATGCGTCAGCACCAAGGGAGATAACACTGTCAAGAACATGGTTAGAGTTTCAGTCACAACTGTGTCAAAATTGTTATGATCATTATTGGCAACGATCAGATAGTCATCTACATATCTAAAAACAGTAATAACGTCAGTGTGCTTCATGCGTTCGTCAAGGACCTTGTTACGTTTTTCTAAAAACAGGTCTCTCAGGTACGGGGCTATGCAGGAACCTATACATATCCCGTTCTTTTGTTTTACAGTGTTTCCATTCCACGTCGCATAGGTCGAGTTAAGATGAAAGTAAAGGAGCTCTAAAACAAAAACAGTTGAAGTTGATATCTCTTGACGACCCCGTTCTGGTGAAAAAGTCGAAGCAAGTGCTAGACTTTCTTGCAGGCAAGGAAAACGCAGACGTTTTAGCTTTCTCGATTGACGTTAAAGACTTTTATTACACCCTCCCTCAGGCAGAGTTGATAGCTTGTGTGTCGGAATGTATAGACAGAGTAGGAGCGGTTGATTTTCAAAATACTGCGCGTCTGTCGAGTGATCATTTTTAGAGCTCCTTTACTTTTATCTTAATTTATCTTAACTTGTGTTAGCACAATAGATAGCAGTCTCTTTTTCAAGTACGCACAATGTAGGCTCCACGAAAGACTTCTGTCGATTATTATGCCCAGGAAACGATGCGTCCTTGCATATTTGACACTCTGCCAATTGATGTAAACAGGGTATGGCGTCATTGGTTTGCGTGTAAACGCCATCAACGCGCACTTCACAGTTGAAGTAGTTAGGCCTTGTTTCTGAAGGTAGGTTGTTTTGAGGGTTGCTGCCCGCTGTATTCGTGCACGCACCTGAGGGTGGGGTAACTGCAGCACTGCCGAGGCAAATATCATCGGCGTATATGGATAGGCACACCGACTTTGGCAGAACCTTCACCAGACCAATGAGGACAACATTGAATAATGTGGGGCTTAAAACACCTCCCTGAGGTACTCCGCAGTAGGTGTAATGTTCTGCAGTACACGAGATACGGTATACGAGTTGCGAAATTGTGGTACTTGGGGTGTTCACTAGATGGACGCACGGCCGGACGCATGGACACGCAGACAGACAGACTAGCAGATGGACGGACGCATAGACGGACGCGTAAAGCGGGTATCTGCCACAGGGTATACGAGGGGCCAAACGGCGGTACATGGTGTTCACTAGACGGACGCACGGACGGACGCACTGACGGATAGACAGACAGACTACCAGAAGGACGGACAGGTAGACGGGCACGTAAAGAGGCTATGTGCCACACAGTATGCGAGATGGCGGTACTCAGAGTATTCACTAGATCGACTCACGGACGGGCGCATGGCTGGAAGGACAGCCAGACTAGCAGATGGACGGACGGATAGACGGAAGTGTAAAGTGGGTATGTGCCACAGGGTATACGAGATGCGAGATTGTGGTAATCAGGGTATTCATTAGATGGACTCACGGACAAGACACGGACGGACAGACAGACAGACCAGCAGACGGACGGACGGATAGACGGACGCGTAAAGTGGGTATGTGCCACAAGGTATACGAGATGCGAGATGTTGGTACTTTGAGTGAGGAGGCGGCTGGAGTGAGACGCTGTGCGGACGTGTTTCGCATGAGCTCCGGCCCGGTGACCGACTATCGGCGGACGCGCTTTTTTCTGGACTTGCTGTCAGTGGGCTCGTCTGCAGGAGGTTGCCCTGTACCTACGGACACCACTCGTTTAGGAGAGTTTGTCCCCGTTTTTGGAGTTTCCGAGATTTTCCTATCAACCCCGCGGTGGCAAGGCTAGGCCTATCTCCTAGGCCAAGCCTGGCCTGGGCCGCGTCGCCCGGCGTCTGACTTGCGCCCGGTGACCGTGGGTCTTGTTGGGCTGAAGATGGAGTACTACGTGGAAGGGGAGACTATAACACCCGAAGATTTTGAAGCGGGAGAGTGGGCTCCAGTGCTGAAGGCACAGGACCGATTTAAGAAGACTCGGCATGGCGACAACGCCAAGAGTAAGCCTTGCGAGACGCAGGCCGGCAGCGACGGGCGCAAGACGCACGTAGCGCAGCAAGTCAAGCGGGGGAAAGCGCCGGTATGGAAGAAACGCGGACCGTTTCTCAAGTTGCCAGCCACGGATTTCAAGATTGTGTACAGGCCACAGAACTGGGACTTGAGTGTTGTGACAGCGAGAGAACTCGGATGTGCACTGAGAGCAGCAGCGCGTCTAACGAGTGCGATTGCCGCGGAAGAAGACATTGTGCGGGTTAATGGCACAAACAACACGTTGACGGTGAGCACACCGTGCATAAATCGCAGTGGGGCATATGCGACTGTGAAGACGCTCAAGCTGGGTGATACCCCGGCATACCCCGGCAGAATACTTACTGGAACTGTCTGTACGCTGTGATCCCGTACAGAAATTTAGTCGAGACCTGCTACAACTGCAGACGAGTTGGACATCGAGCGGACGTTTGCTATCGTCCGAAGAGCAGCCTATGTCACCGTTGCGGGAAGGACCATCCTGCCCCGCCAGAAGGAGAGCCACCTACGTGCACGCCGGTCTGCATCGTGTGCCATGGCGCGCATCACACAGGGAGCCGGAACTGCAAGTTTCGCCTGGCTCGCAAGCCACCGACAGGCCGGCAGCAGAGCATCGAAAGAGAGAGCGAAGCTGGCAACGATAAGCGTTCCTCGAGGGCCACGGAGCGGTCACCGAGGGGTAAAGAAGGCAGAAGCAAAAGCAGGGACCGGTCGAGTTCCTTCCCGCCATTGCCAGGGCGCGGGGGCGGCCAAGATGGTGGACGAGCATCCAGTACCAACAGCTGCGCACGCGACACCAACAAAAAGGTGAGCTTGTCAAGCACGGCCTCCCAGAACGAAACCGCTCGAGAGAGGGAGTTAGCAGCGCTGGTTCAGCGACAGGGAGACTTGATTAAAAGAATGGGAAACAGAATTGCAGAGATGGAACGCGCACTTAGAAACGACCAACGGCAGGGGACACAGGCACCAGCAGTGCAAGGCCTACAGAAAGCGACGCAAGAGGCGTCTGCTCGCGTACAGGAGAGTGCAGCTATGGAAGTGGAGAATCGGGGGACAGTGAAGAGACCACTGCCGGGGGATGAGGTAGCTAACGCAAAACAGCCGAAACGTCACCAGTAGACATGCCACAGCCTGTTTTTAAGGTCATTAGTCTCAAGTCGGATGTAACAACACTTGCGGATAAAGTAGGCAAACAAGGGAAAAGACAGGATAGGTTGGAGGCTCGAGTCGAAAAGATCGAAGCCAGATTAGACACAATAGAGGAGCGTCTCGGCATGCTCTCCACTGAATTTAAGGATTCCCAAACCCAGGTCATGGGCATGTTTCAGCAGCTTCATACTCTATTGGAGGCAAGACTGCCTCCCGTGGGTGGTCAAGTGCCATTAGTCAACCTGGTGCCTCATCATGGCGCCTCGCCAGCAAATTGAGGTTTGGCAGTGGAACTGCAGGGGCTTTCGTCAAAAGCGGGGTAACCTGCAGTTGCACGTACAAAATCTGGACAGTAAACCAGACATAATAGCCTTACAGGAGGCTAGTGGTTCCGTAAAATTACCTGGATTTAAGGCATTTACAGCGCCAGGAACTGATTCAAGGGGCGTATCACGCGTCTTCACAGCCGTGCTAGTCCATCGCAACATCACTGCCATTCAGCATTCCGTAGATAGCAGCAGGGAAGACTATGTCTTGCTTGAGATTTTGCCTAAACGAAAGTATGAGAAGAGTCTGTTTTTACTTAATGTGTATAGTTCTCCAAAAGATAAAGGATTGGGCTTGCCACAACTCCTGATTCAAACTCAACGGTTAGCAGCTCGCGCTCCGCTTATAGTGGTAGGAGATTTCAATGCGCCTCACCCGGAGTGGGGTTATATTCGAGCCAGCCCAAAGGGCAATCGGCTTTGGCAAGTTGCCCGGGATCTGCGATGGACGCTGTTAAACAATCCACAAGATCATACGAGGATAGGCAACAGCATAAGCATGGATACCTCCCCAGACCTTACGTTTTTTAGAGGCATCACTAATGCAAAGTGGATTAACACGGGGCAAGCGCTAGGAAGTGATCACTATATCCTTTCCACGACGTTTAGCGCTGCGAACCATAAAGACAAAGTGAGGGGGCATAGAATTACAGATTGGGACAAATTTAGGAAAAACAGAGCAGACACTGTAAACGGGAAAATTAATGACCTGGATGCATGGGTACAGGCGCTCAAGGAGGATGTAAGTAATACCACGGTAGAAGTGCCAGTCGAGCAGGAGGAGTTTACCGCTGACTCGAGACTATTACACATGTGGGAAGCGCACGCGAGTCTCTTGAGAAGGCGGAAGAAGCAAAAACATAATGGCCTCCTTCGCAGAAGGACTGCCAAGTTAGAACGTAAAATTGAAAATTATACAATTGAGTTGCAAGCAAAGCAGTGGGGCCAGATTTGTGATCGCATGAATGGACAGTTTGGATGCAAAAAGACATGGCAGCTGTTAAGGCATCTTTTGGATCCGGCAGCAACAAAATCGGCGCAACGGGGGCAAATGACTCGGTTAATGCATCAATATGAAGGCACAATTGGAGAGTTTATACAGGAACTCCGGAATCGGTACATAACTGATGGAGTAGACGGTTGCTTACCACACTACTCGGGGGTGGAAAACTCAGACCTAGATGAAGAGTTCACAATTGCGGAGGTGGAGTTTGCCATGGGGCAGCTGCGTACTACGTCTGCCGCAGGTCCGGATGGAGTTACTAATAAAATGCTGAGAAACCTAGACTTCAAATCGGTCGGGGCGATCACTGACTTGATAAATGAGTATTGGGTGGCCGGGGAGATCCCAGCACAATGGAAGCATGCTAAGATTATATTTATTCCGAAGCCAGGCAAGAAACTCTGCTTGGAAAACCTGCGCCCCATATCGCTGACATCATGCGTGGGCAAATTGATGGAGCACGTGGTTCTCAACAGGCTTCAGAATTATGCAGAGGACAAGGCCATCTTTCCCCCAACTATGATAGGTTTCAGGGCCAATTTGTCCACACAGGATGTCATGATACAGTTAAAACATGATGTAGTCAATCCCGGGCATGGCACGGGCACCAAAGCTGTATTGGGGCTTGACCTGAATAAAGCTTTCGACAATGTTTCGCATGAGGCAATATTGAATAACCTATCAGAAATTGGCCCAGGGGTCAGGACATTTCGCTACATCAGATCATTCTTGGAGGGCCGAACCGCAGAAATTTCAATAGGAGATATCAAATCGGACTCATTCGCGTTGGGAGGCAAAGGGACGCCGCAGGGTTCAGTTTTGTCACCGTTCCTGTTTAACATCGCCTTAATTAAAATACCGCCGAGGCTGGAGGAGATACCGGGACTCAAACACACATTTTATGCAGATGATATTACTCTATGGGTAACCAGGGGTAGTGACGCGCATCTGGAAGAAACACTGCAACAGGCAGTTAATATTGTCGAAGAGTTGGCAGGGGAGGCGGGACTTTCATGCTCTCAGCCAAAGTCCGAGCTCTTTGTGGTTCGGGACAAACCCAGAGGGCTACATGCAAGACACTATATTCCGCCACCGCCGTTAGAGGTAAAGGTAGGGGGTAGGCCGGTAGCTGAAGCTCAAACGATTAGAATTCTTGGCCTATATCTGCAAACGAACAGGAAGAATAGGGTGGCCCTTGAAAAACTTAAGACCACGGTCAATGCTACTGTCAGGCTAATCAGAAGAATCGCTAACCGTAAGAGCGGGGTTAAAGAAAAAGAACTGTGTAAGCTGGTACAGGCGTTTGTACTCAGCAGGATTACTTACGCGACACCTTATATGAAGTTGGATGCCGCAGAAAAAGGTAAGGTCGAGGCTATGATCCGGCAAGCTTACAAGGCAGCGCTTGGGTTGCCTAACAACGCGCCTACAGAAAGGCTATTAAAACTAGGGGTACACAACACCCTGGATGAATTATGGGAGGCGCATCTGGTGATGCAGCACGCTAGGCTTTCGACAACCAAAGCGGGCAGGATTATATTGGAAAGGATTGGCATTGGAGCAGAGGCTCCCACTGGGGACACTAAAATTCAGGTGCGGCGAGAGTTACATAAGGCCCTGTACATAAAACCTTTGCCCAAAAATATGCATCCGATTCACCATACGCAGCGCAGGCAGGCAAGAGCCAGAGCTTTACACGTTGAGTACGGCGAGTACAAAGCGGCAGTCTATACAGATGTTGCGGAATATAAGGACAAAGACGCTTTTGTGATTGTGGTGGTGGACAGGCGGGGGCGCTTGATCGCTTCTGGATCGGTCAAAACCCGCTCCTCGGAAACTGCAGAGGAAGCGGCAATAGCGCTAGCTATAACTAATTCGCAGTCAGATTTGATTTTCAGTGATTCAAAGACAGCCATCCGAAATCTGGCGAGGGGCAGAATATCGGCGACCGCTGCACGATTTCTGCATAGGGCCACGGGAAGAGAAATGAGAGAAATAGAAATTGTCTGGGTACCAGCACACTCTGGGAACCCTGGGAACGAGGCGGCTCACCTGAATGCTCGAGGTTTCGTCAGCCGGGTAGGTGAGCCGCCAGTTCCGGGGAGGTCCGCGAGAGATGGGCTGGTGTCCTTTCATGACATAACGAATCATTATAAACTAGAGCGGAGGTTTTATCCGCCCCCGCACAAGCGGTTGACTAAGGCGCAGGAATGCGTCTGGAGAAAACTGCAGACGCGATCTTTTCCCAACCCTTACGTGTTGAACAAAATGTACCCGGAGGAGATTAAGCCGCAATGCGAATGGTGTCAGGCTGTGGCAACATATGATCACATACTTTGGGAATGTAGCATAGTGCCGCCGCCGGTGGATATTATGCGTGATCCCTCTCTTGAGCACTGGGAGGCCGTGTTGACCAGCTCAGACCCAGTCGTCCAGTTAAGGGTCGTGGAGTGGGCCACACAGGTCGCCGCCAACCTTGGGTTGATGGCCATCTAACACGGAATCATCCTCAGTTGCTTTCTGACGAAATAAAGTTTTTCCATCCATCCATCCATGGTACTTTGAGTGCTGTCTAGATGGACGCGCGAACGGACGCATGGAAGGACAGACAGACAGACTAGCAGACGGACGGACAGATAGACGGACTCGTAAAGCGCGCATGTGCCACAGGGCATACGAGATGCGAGATGGTGGTACTTTGAGCGTTCACAAGATAGACACACTGACGGACGCATGAACGGACGGACAGAGAGACAGACTAGCAGACGGACAGACAGGTAGACGGACACGTAAAGCGGCTATGTGCCACAGGGTATGCGAAATGGCAGTACTTGAGTGTTCTCGGGATGGACGCACGGACGGACGCATGGACGGACAGACAGAGAGACTAGCAGACAGACGGATAGGTAGATGGACGCGTAAAGCGGCCATGTGCAGCAGGTTTTGCGAGAAGTGAGATGGCGGGTACTCAGAGTGTTCACTAGATGGACTCACGGACGGACGCATGGACGAAGGACAACCAGGCTAGCAGACGGACGGACGGATAGACGGACGCGTAATTTGGGTATGTGCCACAGGGTATACTTTATGCGAGATGGGAGTACTCGGAGTGTTCACTAGATGGACTCACAGACGAATGCATGGACGGACAGACAGGGGGACAAGCAGATGAATGGACAGGTAGACCGACGCGTAAAGCGGCTATGTGCCGCAGGGTATGCGAGACGGCGGTACATTGAGTGTCATCTAGGTGTACGAACGGACAGATGCATGGACGGATGGACAGACGGATTACCAGACGGACAGACAGGTAGACGGACCCGTAAAGCGGCTATGTGCCACAGGTTTTGCGAGATGCGAGATGTCCATACAACAGAGTGTTCACCAGATGGACTCACGGACAGACGCATGGACGGACGGAAAAACAGGCTAGCAGACAGACGGACGGATAGACAGAGCGTAAAGCGGCTATCTGCCAAAGGGTATACGAGATGCGAGATTGTGGTACTTGAGTGTTCAATAGATGGACGCATAGACTGGCGCATGGACGCACGGAGAGACAGACTAGCAGACGGACGGACAGGAAGACGGACGCGTAAAGCAGCTACGTGCCAGAGGGTATGCGATATGGCGGTACTTTGAATGTTCACTAGATGGAGTCACGGACGGACGCATGGACGGACGGACAGACAGACTAGCAGACGAATGGACGGGTAGACGGACGCGTAGAGTGGCTATGTGCCGCAGTTTTTGCGAGATCGAGATGGCGGTACTCAGAGCATTCACTAGATCGACTCACGGACAGCTGCATGGATGGATGGACAGACAGATTAGCAGATGCACGAATGAATAGACGGACGTGTAAAGTGGGTAGACGAGATGCGAGATTTTGGTACTTGGAGTGTTTACTAGATGGACTCATGGACGGACGCATGGACGGACAGACAGACTAGCACACAGACAGACAGGTTGACGGACGCGTAAAGTGGCTATGTGGCACAAGGTATGCGAGATAGCGGTACTTGGAGTGTTCACCAGATGGACTCACGGACGGACGCTTGGATGGACGGACAGACAGACTATCGCACGGACAGACAGGTGGACGCGTAAAGCGACTATGTGCCACAGGTTTTGCGAGATGCGAGATGGCAGTACTCAGAGTGTTCACTAGATGGACTCACGGGCGGACGCATGGTCGAAGAACAGACAGGCTACAGACGGGTGGACGATTATACGGAGCGTAAAGCGGCTATGTGCCACAGGGTATGCCAGATTGTGGTAGTTGGAGTGTTCGCTAGATGGATGCCCAGACGGATGCATGGACGCACAGACAGACAGAGTAGCAGATGGACGGACGGATAGACGGACGCGTAAAGCGGGTATGTGCCAAAGGGTATACGAGATGCGAGATGGCGGTACTTTGAGTGTTCTCTGGATGAACGCGCGCACGGAAGCATGGATGGACAGGCAGACAGATTAGAAGACGGACGCACAGGTAGATGGACGCGTAGAGCAGCTATGCGCCACAGGGTATGCGAGATGGTGGTACTTGGTGTGTTCACTCGATGGACGCATGGAAGGACGTATGGACGGACAAACAGACAGACTAGCAGACGGACGGAGAGGTAGATGGACACGTAAAGCAGCTGGGCCACACGGTATGTGAGATGGCGGCACTTTGAGTGTTCCCTAGATGGACACACGGACGGATGCATGGACGGACAGACAGAGAGACCAGCAGACGGATGGATAAGTAGACGGACGCATAAAGCGGCTATGTGCCACAGGGTATGCCAGATTGTGGTAGTTGGACTGTTCACTAGATGGATGCCCAGACGGATGCATGGACGCACAGACTGACAGACTAGCAGATGGACGGACGGATAGACGGACGCGTAAAGCGGGTATGTGTCAAAGGGTAAACGAGATGCGAGATGGCGGTACTTTGAGTGTTCTCTGGATGAACGCACGGACGGAAGCATGGATGGACAGGCAGACAGATTACAAGACGGACAGACAGGTAGACGGATGCGTAGCACGGCTATGTGCCGTGAGATGGTGGTACTTGGAGTGTTCACTAGATGGACACACGGACGGACGCATGGACAGACAGACAGAATAGCGGACGTACGGACAGATAGACGGACGCGTAGAGCGGCTTTGTGCCACAGGGTATGCGAGATGGTGGTACTTGGAGTGTTCACCAGATTGACACACGGACGGACGCATGGACGGACGGACAGACAGACAGACTAGCAGACAGACGGATAGGTAGATGGGCACGTAAAGCAGCTGTGCGACAGGGTATGTGAGATGGCGGTACTTTAAGTGTTCTCGAGATGGACGCACGGACGGATGCATGGACGAACAGACAGAGAGACTAGCAGACGGACGGATAGGTAGACAGACGCATACAGCGGCTATGTGCCACAGGGTATGCAAGATGGCAGTACTTTGAGTGTTCGCTAGATGGATGCACGGACGGATGCATAAATGGACAGATAGACTAGCAGACGGATGGAGGAATAGACGGACGCGTAATGCGGGTATGTGCCACAGGGTATACAATTTGCGAGATGGTGGTACTCAGAGTGTTCACTAAATAGACACATGGACGGACGCATGGACGCACAGACAGACAGACTAGCAGACAGACGGACAGGTAGACGGACGCGTAAAGTGGCTATGTGCCAAAGGGTATGCGAGATGGCGGTACTTTGAGTGTGCTTTAGATGGACGCACGGATTGACGCATGGACAGACAGACAGACTAGCAGACGGGCGGACAGGTAGACGGAAGTGTAAAGCGGCGATTTGCCACAGGGTATGCGAGATGGCAGTACTTTGAGTGTTCCCTGGATGGACGCACGGACGGATGCATGGACGGACAGACAGACTAGCAGACGGACGGACTGCCAAGATAAAACCTATAGCTCAGAACTGGGATAAATACTACGCGGCCGAAAAAGCGTATTTCCTCGCCATACGCAGCGCAAAACACTCGTTTTTTTCACACTGATTTACCCAAGATTCTAACCAATAATCCCAGGAAATTTTGGAAAATCATTAACCCCCAGGAATTCCACACAGTTACAATGAAAAAGGAAGCTGGCGATGATATGAGTACCACTGACGTCGTTGAACTTTTCAATGCTGCCTTTTCATCTGTTTTTACCAACGAAACCCACATACCGTTTCCTTCGTTACCGAATTGCATCCAGTCTTTTATGTCGCCTATCACATTTATTCCATCGGGTGTATTGTCTGTTATCGAAAAGTTGAAACTGTCTTCCTTAGCTGGTGTGGACGAAATCAATGCTAATAAAAACACGAAGTCTATTTCTTCAATGATTTTGTCATTATTATTCTCACAGTCACTTCATACAGGCATCTTACCAGATGACTGGAAGGTGGGGAAGGTCACTCCGGTCTTCAAATCAGGTAACAAAGACAGCCCCCTAAATTATCTCCCAATCTCTCTAACAAGCGTACCCTGTAAAATCATGGAACACGTCATCTACACCCAAATCATTCACTTTCTTGATGCCAATAACTTCTTCCATCCTGCCCAGCACGGGTTCCGTAAGGGTTACTCTTGCGAAACCCAATTAGCCCTTTTTGTCCAATATCTGCACACAAGTCTAGATACTAACCTGCCGACTGACGTAATATTCCTGGATTTATCGAAAGCGTTTGACAAGGTACCCCATAAGCGACTGCTAATGAAACTTATATCTTTAAATATACATACCGATGTTTTAGCTTGGATTGAGGAATTTCTAACTAACCGCTCCTAGTTTGTTTCAATTGATGACATGCCCTCTAACCCCCTTCCAGTAACATCAGGTGTCCCCCAAGGCTCCGTTCTTGGTCCCCTTCTCTTCTTAATTTATATTAATGATTTAGCTTCTCATGTCTCCTCCAGGTATCCGTTGTTTGCTGACGACTGTGTAATCTATCACTCAATCACTAACCCGACAGATCAAACCGCTATTCAAGATGACCTTAACCACGTGCAGGACTGGTGTGAAAGCTGGCTTATGAATCTTAACCCTAACAAATGTAAAGCAGTCTCTTTCCACCGCCGTAGCAACCCCTCTTTGTTCCCTTACTCAATCGCTAACGTCACCCTCGAACACGTGCAATCATATAAGTATGTAGTGCCATCATCACCACCATCATTTCTCAATCACCGCGCCGCGCCTCTCGCGCAGCTGATGCTAGCTCGAGCTGCGCGAGGCTTAGAACAAGCTAGCGCACTTGGTGTGTCAGACGTGGACAGCCACCGCGGCTCCGTTTGAGGCGTGGAATAAAGTGGCGAGAGAACGACACGACCACGTTGGCCGCCGTCTCGTATTCCTCTCTCGCTACATTGGTGACCCGGAGAACACGCCCTTCGCCGAGCGGCCCGCTGCCATGTTCGCGCAACTCTGCCCGCCAGTGCCGCCGTTCCAATCGACCTACCCCAAGGTATGGTTCATGCCGCTCGATGCCGTTCTTGCGCTGAATGGCGTCACGGACCAGCCGCTGATGCATGCCATTCTTCATGACGCCCTTCCGGTAGAGTTGCGTCATCTCTCTGCCACTTCAAACCTCCAGCCAGCAGCCTTACGATGACCTCTGCTCTGCGGTGCTTGCCAGCTATGGCCTCACCTACCACCCGCTGCCGTTTATCCGCGACTTTCAGGTTTTCCCTGCGTCGCAGCCTGCTGGACCCTCCGGCCCGAAGCTCTCATCTGACCGCAACCTAACTTCCCCGACAACGTCTTTCTCCACCTTTGGTCCGGCCACTAGCGCAGTGATTCTCGCACCCGGTCACAGATACGACGAGGTTCTTGAAGTCGTTCCTGCTGCCGACAACCTGTCCACCACGAAGTGCGTTTTTTCGAAGTCCTCGGCCGATGGTCCTTCTGGCACGCTTGCTACCTGCACGTTTTCCACGAAAGCGACGGCACGCGACACCGTGGCCCCACCAGAATCCATGACGACCACCTTGCCGCCCGCCTCGCAGTCTGGCACAGGTGACCTTTCGCCCGTTATTGACTTCCCGACCTCGAAGCTTTCGCCTTCAACAACGTCCGATAAACGAGACTTAACCTCTCGTCTGGCCACTAGCGATGCGTGTCCTGCGCCCGACTGCCCATCCGCCGAGGTTCCCGACATTTGGGCTGAATGCAACCAGTCAGCCACGAGGTTTGTGTTTTCATCGTCCTCGGCCGACGACGCTGCAGGCATGCTTAGCACTGGCTCGTCTCGCCCGACCTCCATGGCTCACAACACGGCTGACACGTCAGGTTCTACGACGGCAACATCACCAAATGCCCTGGTGGCTACCACGACTATAGGCATTGTCACCCCCGATATTCACCTCCAGGTTGCGGGACCTTCACCCTCCCCGATGTCCAAAGGCGACTGTCGACCAGCCTCAATGCTATGCACGTCCGCCCAGCAACGACCACCATCGTCCTCGCAGTTTCCGGCAGCTGAAGTTAAAGCCACCAGCCATCAACCACGGCCAAGCTTCCAAGACGCTGCTACTATGACTGACGCGCTTGAGGACGATGTGCCCGGTCCGCTTCAGACAAGGCTCACCAGGCATACCATGCCTGCGGTGGAGCAATCTAGGGAGTGTTCGCTAGAGGCAGCCATCAATTATGCAGACCTGCACGCCAACCCTCGTGCGCGGACTACCGGAGGTCATTACACGAGCACATGTGTCCCGTCCAATACTCCGGGCGAGCCCACGCTGACTGGGTTCCACCACCATCATTACCCGGAGCCTTTGC
The DNA here is from genome assembly GCA_013436015.1 of Rhipicephalus annulatus. Taxonomy (NCBI): domain Eukaryota; kingdom Metazoa; phylum Arthropoda; class Arachnida; order Ixodida; family Ixodidae; genus Rhipicephalus; species Rhipicephalus annulatus. The sequence continues at coordinate 834 of WOVY01005234.1, read as the reverse complement.
CTCCGAACGGCAACAACCAGACGTGTGTCCACAAGGCCAGCTCGTGTGTCACAACCGCGACGACGCTGATACCTCATACGTGTCTACCACCCATTACCCTACGTCGGCGACGACAACGTGCTAGGCGTCGCACATTGCGGCAACTTTTGAGCCGCCCTGCTACGCAGCCATGAGTTAGTCACAGCCCTGAAGACAGCGGAAGCGCCTACTCGGGCTATACGACGCAATGTCCCACCACTAGTCGTGTACCCGACTACCCACCGTACACTTGGCGGCATTGTTAGGACACGTTCCTGCGTGCGTCGGCACGTCTATCTATACCGGCACGTCAGACGCCGCTCGACTTTGAGGTCTGTGTTGCGTCGACCCCAACGTGAAAACCCGCACTGCCGACCCTCTGCCGACGTTAGCAGCATGACCTCGCGACACACGGTCCACTCTCGGCCTGTCCGACCAGGTCACCGTGAGACCCGCTTGTCGGCTACCACAGCGACCCGGCACTTCCTCCTTCGTCCCTTGCGCTTCTCCCAGAGTCGCCCACCGGAGACACGCTTACCGATGGCCCATAAACGTTGACAACCTGGACTTGCCAAATGAACACTTTATGGATTGTCGTTCATGTATATAGCATTTGTCGCTCTCTTTTTTTCATATGCCTTCAAATCGCGCAAAGCGCTAGGGGGGGAGCCCTGTAGTGCCATCATCACCACCATCATTTCTCAATCACCGCGCCGCGCCTCTCGCGCAGCTGATTGCTAGCTCGAGCTGCGCGAGGCTTAGAACAAGCTAGCGCACTTGGTGTGTCGGACGTGGACAGCCACCGCGGCTCCATTT
>WOVY01005233.1:0-16424 GCA_013436015.1 Rhipicephalus annulatus | reverse complement strand
GGAGTCGGATGATGATGTGGGGTGTTTTGTGGAGCAAGACCATTTGATAGCCAAAGAGCCCAGGTCATAAAACAGGAGATGCGAATAATGGTTTCGATGGGTAGCTGCATAAGGTCCTTGAAATTCGTAGCCCTAACGCAGTTAACAACATAGAAGTATTTTAGGCATTATTAAGTCTACATCTTACACATGTTCATCGTCATGAGTGGCCGCCATCTTCATCTGCTGAGGGGGACTTGGCTTGCCTGAGTTCTGTGCCTTGGGTGTGGTCGCTTCATCGGGTCTTGTGGGCCTAATAAAGGCTGCCTTCACCGTTACATCAGAAGTGGTTGAGTGTGCTCTACGATCTTCCGTCCTCTCCCAGCCCACTCTGCCTCCTGGAGCTCCGCTCAGGTCATCGTTTGTGCCAGGTGTCTGGTAACATGCCTCAGGATGACCCAACCGGCGCTTCTGCGTCTACCTCCACGGCCCCGGCTACCGCGGCCTATCTATCGTGGATTATCACCGCGCACCAGCGTGAGCAGCTCGCGTTCGCCGGACTTCGAGGCGAAGATGTGGAGGATTGGTTGGACTAGTTCAATCGAGCGAGTTCCACTAACAAATGAGATGATCCTACCAAGCTTTGCCGTGTTTCTTTCTATCTGACAGGGCGTAGCGATAACATGATTTTCAATCATGAAACGGACATCGCGGACTGGACACGTTTCAAGCAACAACTTCGCCAAATTTTCGGCACCCCGGTGGTTCGTTCAGCTCTCGCGAAGAAGACACTGGATGCTCGCAAGCAACAATGCGGTGAGTCTTACACATCGTACATAGAGGATGTGCTTGCTCTCAGTCACCGTTTCAGCACGTCCATGTCTGAATCAGAGAGAGTTCGTCATCTATTGAAAGTGGTCGGCATGGTCGCGTTCAATGCCTTTGTCATACAAAACCCGACCACAGGGACTGACGTTGTTGCCACATGCCAACGCCAAGAGGAACTTCAGTCCCAACGGTTACTGCCGGACAGCACTGAAAACACCACCACGACTGATGCCTCATTACGTGCCATGATCCAGGCGAATATACGGGAAGAGCTGCAATCTTTCGGCCTCTCAATGACGCCGAGTCTACCTCCCCCCTCCAACACTGTTTTGCGCGACGTTATCAAAGACGAGTTGGCGTCCATGACCAGGCCAGCCTATGTAGACTCTCCAGTACCTCGACTCCAGCCGACGTACGCACAAGTCTTCGCTGGCTCACCACCCGTCGTACAACCGATGCCCGCACACTCTACGCCTGTCCCACTGGCTTCGTTAACTCCGAGTGCGCTTAGCCAGCCCTTTAACCAATATGGTGGCCGCCTCATCCGATGTGTTATTACTGCGGCTATCGGGGCCATATTGCACGCTTCTGTCGGGAGCGTCAGGAGGACGAGCGTCGTGGATTTGACACCCTACGGACGGGATGATGGGACAAGCTGGTACGCTTTCCAACGTCGTCCTTATGATCCACCGCTACGTCGCTCACCGTCTCCAACTGCGACACCTGAGGCAACCCCTTCTTACTGCTCTACTAGACGCCGCTCACCATCACCCCTCCGCCACTCCACGTCTCCATTGCGACCTGTCTCGCAATTCACCAACCAACGCCCGGAAAACTAACCTCTGCAGCTTTTTCAGGAAAAGCTACATCGAACGAAAAGAGAGAAATTCCTCCAGTGCGTCCATATATTACGATATCTGTTTTATTAGAAGGTGTGTACGTAGACGCTTTAATAGACATTGGTGCTTGTTTTTCTGTGATTGATCGTTCGTTGTGCTCACGTCTGCGAAAAGTCACCACCCCTTTTGATGGACCTACACTGCTCGCTGCTCAAGAGGACGCCATTTGACCTGCCGCTATGTGCACCGCTCGTGTTTTCATAGCTGGACTTCTCCATTTTGTGCAATTTGCCGTGCTGAGTTCGTGTGCATACCAACTTATATTAGGCTCGGATTTTCTGTCTACGGTGAACGCCACCATCTGCTGTCGAGAAATTGTTGTTCATAAGATGAAAACTGACTATGCCCTTTATGCGGATGACAAGCCCGTTTGCTTGCTCGCTGCAGAAGATACCGAGCTGCCACCTGGTCATCAGCGAATAGTTACCATCACTTCTAATGTGATCGACTTTGGTGACGTGTTTGTCCAACCATCTGTACGCTGTCTTGCAAGAGGCATAGCCCTTGCTTCAGGTCTAGCGCGGTTCCACAATGGCTCCGGACTTCTCTACGCTACAAACCAGACGTCTGAGAAAAGTCTCATTCCTAAAAGCACCACAGTGGCTTGCGTTACCAAATCCCAACCTGTCTCTGTTGTCGCGCTTATGCCAGCGTATTCTGACCTTCCTTCTATTGGACGTTCATCAAGCGTTTCTGTACTTGCTGCGACTATTAGTCCAGAGCTGACTCTTTCACAGACAGATGAGTTGCTTGCCTTGCTACAAAAGCATAGGAGATTGCTTGATGCCCATTCCTCATATTTGGGACAGACGTCCATTATTGGGCATCGTATCCAACCAATGTCACTTCCATCGTACGCCGTTGACCTTATCGCGTCTCTTCGTGCGAGCGTGAAAACATTGAACAAATTGTAGCCGATATGCTGCAACGGAACAGTATACGTTTATCCGCGAGTCCTTGGTCATCCCCCGTTGTTTCAGTAAGGAAAAAAAGATGGTTCCATGCAATTTTGCGTGGACTACAGAGCACCTAATAAGATTATCCACAAGGATTTCTACCCGAAGCCGCGCATGGACGATGCTTTGGATTCACCACAAGGTACCGAGTACTTCTCAAGCCTAGACCTGCGTTCAGGTTACTGGCAAATGCCCATGCACGAGGGTGACAAAAAAGACAGCGTTTTATACACTAGATTGGCTGTACGAATTCAACGTCATGCCATTCGGCCTTTGTGATGCTCCAGCAACATTCGAGCGGATGATCGACACAGTTTCACGAGGCTCGAAATGGAAGACTTGCTTGTGCTATTCAGACGATATCGTTATTTTCTTGTCAACCTTCCCTCAGCGCTTGCAATGACTGGATGAAGTTCTCACGTGCCTTGCAAACGCAGGCCTTCAGCTGAACACCAAGAAGTGCCGTTTTTCGAGCAAGATGATCAAAGTGTTAGGCCACATCGTAAGCAAGGACGGTATTCGTCCCGATCCAGACAAGATTTCCGCTGTCCAACGCTTCCCGCGTCCTGAAAAAGCGAAAGATTTGCGCAGTTTTCTCGGCCTCGCTTCTTATTTTCGCCAACTCATTCGAGACTTCACCTCGATATTCATCATTGCACAAGTTACTCGGATCAGGCATCGCCTTTCTGTGGTCTCCCGAATGTGAAGCGGCGTTTGCCCAACTGAAGTGTGCACTCACATTCGAACTAGTCCTGTGCCATTTCGACGAAACCGCGCCTACGCTGCTGCATACAGACGCTAGTGGTCAAGGCATTGGTGGAATTCTCCTACAGCGAGACAAATCTTTACGTGAGAAAGTCGTCGCTTACGCGAGTCGTGCACTAACCCCTGTCGAAAAGAATTATACCATCACCGAACAGGATTGCCACGCGGTCGTATGGCTGATACAAAAGTTTCGACCTTATCTCCACGGCCGCCACTTTACTGTGGTTATGCACCATCACGCCTTGTGCTGGCTCTCGACAATCAAGAACTTGGCCGGTCGCCTTAGTTGCTGGATTCTTCGCTTACAAGAATACGACTTCACGATTACATACAAGTCGGGAAATAAACATCAAGACGCCGACGCACTTTCACGTTGCCCGTTCTCTTCGAAGCCACTTAACAAACCCGCCACTGTCGTACTCGGGAAGCTTTCGGCCGTCTCTTCCCTACATATTTCGTCCTTAGCTAATGTGGACCCAACTTCTCCAAGCGAGTGTGGTTTGTTCTTATCTCACCAACGTGCTGACCCTTACTGTCACCGCATCATGGACCGTCTTGATGGGACTTGCCGGCCCCCTAACCCCGTCTTCGCCGACAGCTGACGCAATTCAAGCTCCACCACCATGTCCTGTACCATCACATCTACCACCTTGATGGTCAATGCTGGGTGCCCGTTCTACCTCGCTCTCTTCTGGCTCAAGTCCTCAAGACATATCACGATGACATGTCTGCTGGACACATGGGCTTCCAGAAAACGTATGACCGCATAAGATGTCACAACTACTGGCCGGGCTTGTCCACCTGTGTCGCGAAGTATGTTGTCTCATGTGCCCTTCATCAGTGTCGCAAGCTACGTACATCAACTCGAAGTGGACAATTACAGCCGCTCCCGTGTCCCCTGCAATTATTTCAGGCAGTTGGCGTTGACCTGCATGGTCCGCTTTCTATGACTGTCACGGGCAATCGATGAATAGTTACAGCTGTCGACCACCTGGCCCGCTACGCCGAAACAGCTCCCGTGCCTTCTGCATCAGCTTCGGAAGCAGCTGACTTCATCCTTCGAGCAATAATCCTTCGTCACGGAGCTCCTCGTGTAATCCTGAGCGACCGTGGAAGAGTATTTCTTTCAGAACTCGTCGAAGAAGTGCTCAAGGCATCCGGCACTACACACAAAACAAGCTCCAGTTACCATCCTCAGACGAACGGCCTGACTGAGCGCTTTCATCGTACACTGTCAGGTATGATAGCGATGTATATCGAACCGGACCACAGAAACTGGGACACCTTTTTGCCATTTGTCACTTTTGCGTATAATACCTCTGTACAGCGCACAACTGGTCACTCGCCATTCTACCTCGTCACGGTTGCTTCCCCTCTTCTTTCCTCGATGTTTCGTTCTTCTCTGCGCCAGTTAAACCATGTTCATCTTCAAGTGAAGAATACATGTCTCGTCTACTTCATTGCCACCAGCTGGCTCGCGTCAACAGCGAAGCCAAGCAACAGGATCGCAAGCTTGAATATGATGCCTCTCATCGTGCCGTGTCCTTCAGCCCTGGCGACGAAGTCCTCCTTCTTACACCCATTCGCACTCCCGTCCTGTGCGAGAAGCTTCAATTACGTTTTATTGGCCCCTACACGGTCTTGGAGCAGACGTCTCCTGTAAATTATCGCGTGGCACCCGTTCTTCTTCCAACAGACCGCCGCTGCAGGGCAGCAGAAATAGTCCACGTATCCCGCATGAAGCCTTTCATACGGCGTTCCTCTTCGCTTTAAACTGCGGTCAAGAACTGTAGTCAGGATGACCGCTTTCACGGGGGGGGGGAGTTAGTGTAGGCATTCATTAAGCACATATACTATCTTTACACATGTTCATCATCATGAGTGGTCGTCATCTTCATCTGCTGTGGGGACTTGGCTTGCCTGAGTTCTGTGCCTTGGGTGTAGTCGCTTCATCGTGTCTTCTCGGTCTAATAAGGGTTGCCTTCACCGTTACATCACAGTATTAAAATCAAGACACTGACGTGGAACGCGTAGTGAAAATGAGAGGCGAATGGTCGTGGTAAAACCATGGCGGATATGTAGACACCGTAGCAGCGACCTCAGTTTGGAGGTCGTGCTACGGAAGGTCCGGGTACATGACATCAAAAATACCCACGTCTCTTAAAATTTTAACAGTTGCTTATGTGTGAAAAGTGGTTCCCTACCGATAAACATTGTGGTGTGAAGTGAAAACTGTTGTCGGTAGAGTAATGGAAAGTGTTGTTTTCTTAGCATGTCCAATTCTTCGCACTGAATTAATTTGTGTAGCACTGTTATTGCTTCATCCCATCTCTCACACACAATGGTAGATCGCCACCAGACAACAAGTATGAATGTGCAGTGAACGTATGCCTTGTCTTTAGTTTTGAAAGTGCTACTTTTGTGCGTCAGGATTTTGATAAAGCCGCCGTGGTAGAAAGATTTTTGTAGCGCGAGGCAAAATACGGAGACAGGAAGGAATAGAGGGATATGCCTGTCATTCTATTCCTTCCTGCTTCCTTATTTCGCCTTGTGCTACGAAAAATCATTTCATATGCATCACCAACAAGACCACATTGCAACTATCGCCGTAGTAGCTCAGTTGATAGAGCATCGGATGCGTTATAAGAAGGTCACGGTTGTCTGGTGGTTATGGTACACGTCTGCTGAACCGAACTCCACGCCACGGGATCGAACACCGGCCACTGCGGTTGCATTTTCGGTGGAGCCGAAAATGCTTCAGGCTGGTGTACTTGAATTCAGATGCAGGTTAAAGAACACCCGACTGCTAAAATTTGCGGAGCTCTCTACTACAGCGTCTCTCATAATCATATCGTGGTTTTGGGACGTGAATCCCAAACAACAGCAACAATTATTATTATTATTAATATTATTATTATCATTATTATTATTATTTGCTGCTGTTGTTATCAACCAGTACTGAAATTTTAGCTAAATACTATGAGGTGTTCGATCACTTTGTCAAGCGCAAACTGCAGGATGTGCAACAGCATGCGCACCCATATCCACGCAGTAAATGATAATGATTGGGGCGAAGCGTTCGTCTGTCCGTGCTTCCATCCGTCCTTCTGTCTAGGCGTCCATCCATGCCTCCAACAAGCACGATCGACGTACGGCGACCACGCAGCAGGTTTAGAGATAACGGGGGCGAGCACGCTTTTAAATGGCACTCGCACCCCGCGCAGCCCACGCAGCAGCGAATCGGAGAGCAGATGCACCGCGAACGCCATCTAGTGTACAATCACCCAACCGCCATATTGCATGTATCATTATGGGACAGCATCACCAATAGTATATCACCACCCAACTGGAGTTTGCATGCGTCTCTATGGGACAGTGACATCTAATGAATGATAAGGGAGACACTACTGGGGTGACACGCTGGGTTGAGCGACGCTGGGTTGATCGACGAAGTGACGCAATAAGGAGTTTCGCCCATAAAAGGAAAATGCGTCACCGGCGTCACCACAAGTAGTTCACCTTTGTTGCGGCATTGCACCCTCATAGACCTAAACCGAAAGTACAGCAAACGCCATAAAAGACATACATGATGACGGCTTCGAAATTCTCTCGGCAAAGAACCATAAGATGATTAGCGATGTCATTATTCTTTGCCAGAGCTTGGGATACCTGTGCTAACAATGGTTTCCTACGCGCCGAGCATTCGTTCTCAGGAGCGCAATTTCGGTTTTGGCCGGCAATCACTGTACTGCTCTTTCTAACTCGTCATTCTTGGACTAAATCGAGCAACTTGTTCGAAGAAAAGTGACGCTGTAGCTATTTATTTTGTCATCGGCCCAAGCGCCTGAGTAGCTCTTGTCTCTAGATGCCACCAGCTTTTCCGCACTCGTGTGCAACGATCATATTTATACGTTATATGTAAATAAACGTTTATTTAGAAACAGTGTTCCGAGTGAGGCCCCGGTGTCTCCCTAAGGTGGGAGGGTTCCCTAGTACAGAAACCCACTGGTTTCTACTGCCCTCTTGGCCCTGGCGACGAGTTTGTCGCTGGTCTTCTAGGTCCTCGAAGACGATCTTGGCCTCCCACGTTTCAATCAGCAAGTTTCTTCTATATATTACAAGGAAGTTATGCATGGTGAAACAACACTATGATTTTACAATAGCACATCCAAAGTTAATTCCAATTGTCATGAAGGAAAGATTGTCGCTCGGTATGCTTGGACAGCAGTGACACTATTGTGCATACGGCGATTTGTCCAGATAATGAAAACAGGCACTCCCTATAGACACACTATGGCTGTTACATTGTGGCTTGTGGCCATAATTAAGTCCTCTAAACTTGCTATCTCAACTTGAAGGAACAATGAAAACTCATGCACGCGATAGTCGTTGGAGGTGTATGATTGTAGCTGAGGGGTCGCAAACACACTGCCTGCAGACGTCTCTCTTGAGAAGGGACGTGACAGCTGAGACCAATATGTCTGCATGTTCTTCCCATTTCATGATCTTTAGCACAGTTATGTAATCATTCATGCTGGTTTAAAAGTTCTAGATAAGCCCAGCACTGGCGACACTTATGTTCGACAGTCATCATGATCAAATTTGTATAAACATTTCTACGCTTTTGCGCTGTTATATTCAATCGGTTTACCGCAAGGGTGCTGCATTATTATTCGATCCTCACTGTGCGTGAAAAATAGGTGTGGAAAGCTTTTTATGTACGTTAGTATGGGCAAAAGTTTTGAACATTGCGTGCTTACAAAACTTGAAACTAAACATAAATGAGTGGTCCCAATGCTCTTGAAGATACCGCAGGAGCAACGTTCAATAAAGTTTGTCGGGATTTTCTGATGAATGAAACATATCAATCAGGTTCATTAAAACAAGAACACAAGTTTGTAAAAGTGGCTGCGAAGTTAATACTATCGAACTTTTTTTTTGAAATTTCACTGCTAATGCTCAAAACCTACGAGGCTAGTAGACTTCATTCTCTGAGAATTCGTTTTTCTTTCTTTTTTGACTTAGTGTTATTGTAGCCAGTTTGGTTGCACTGACACCCTTCAGCGTTAACAAATGCGGACACATACGCACCTGGACTGCATAGACTCCAGTGCCTGCCGACTCCATTTCGTATTTGCGTGGAGTGGTTGGTCGCGTGTCTGACAACAGAGCGCGCCACGGGGTTGTTCTCGTAGAAAAGCGACGCGAATTCTTCGATTTTCGTGATTTCATGATTTTCATGAGGTCGTTCACCCCTTTCTCTGTTAAAATATTCCTGTCTCTTCTACAATCTTGAAAACCGCTCTTAATACGTTTGTAATTATTTCTGCGTTCGAATATCTATATTAGATGCAGCGTATTTGAAATCAAACTGAATACACAACAATTCGAATGTAGTATTCGATCTTTAAAACATTTCACACCACCACTTATAGGCATACCAATAGTCAAGCACCCCCACTCGCGCGTTCGAACAAAGACGCCCTCATGTTTGGGTGATAGAAAGTGGGGATACTGTTACGTTATTTTTACGCTTAAGAGGGTGGCAGTCATACTGTGGCGAAATAATGCAGTGAGCGATTACAAAATATACCAATTTGCTTTTATTTTCGTTCCGGCCTTCGTGCAGAAAAAGAATGTGTATAGCTAAACATACGAAAGAAAAGTAGTATGCGAGGGCACGAAAACTGCATCTCTGCATGCAAGGCTACGAGGGTACCCGTCACGTGTTACTCGTGAGCGTGTAAACGATATCCGATTCTCACTCGACAAGAAACCGAAGTAGGATCTCTCGCTCGGGCGTGTCAAGACGCTGAACATCTCGCTCGCACTGTTCGCCACGGGATCCTCGCGTCGAAGCATCGGCGCGTTACTTGATGACGTGTCACCTGATTCTGTATAAAGCGAAAACAATCGCACGCCTAACCTAGACAGGGGGAGGCTGCTGCAACTTCCTTTCAGTGTGCTTGTTGCTTTGATGACTTGTCGCGTCAGGACTGCGTCATGGAAATATTTGGACCGAAATACGATACGCTGAATGATTCACGTAGAACACCACATGGCGTGATGCTAGTGGAGAGAAAGACAGCTTCGCGCGGATAAAGTTTGATTCGCACGACCGGACGGAACGCCGGTCTATTGAGTCTCCACAGAAGATTCAGGCGTAGCTGTACTGCCATGAGTCCAACCACCGGATGGCAGCTCTCGTACGTCAAAGACGTCTAGAGATACTCCATGCTTATGTGCTAAGGGAAGCTGCATTTGAACTCACTGTTTTAATCCCGCTTAAACAGGAAACGTGGGTATTCATCCCACAAGTTTTGTGAAAAGTTAGCGACTGCAAGGACTTGTTCATTCTCTGTATTCTTGGTGTGTAGTCCTCAAAGTCAATGCGAACTTCCGCAACATCAACATACTCTTTGGGCTCACCATTCGAAGGCTCGCAAACGTGATATGAAAATAACTACACATCGCCCTTCCTTCAAATGAGAGATATTTGAAGATAAGCCGACGTTAAAAAACTCCCAAGCATTTCCCCGAGGGTGAACATGGTTAAGTGCGAATACACGGGGTGATGCTATGAGGGGTATTTATTAATTCGCACTATTATATTTATTAATCACACATGGTGCCTTTACGGTCTAATGGTTCCTGGAAATCGCAATTTGATCACACGGGGGAATTTACGTTAACTCACTGGCGAATGCCAACGGATTTTAACTTTACTCACCCTCACGACCCGCTCTCGACGGGAAAGTGAGAGAGAAGGCGGGCGCGCGAGAGAGAGGGGTGCGCGCGCAGCTGCAGCGAGCGAGGAGAGCGGAGGAGCGAGCGAAGGGGGAGGGGGTATAAGGCGCGTTACTGACACGGATATCAGCGTCGCGTCCGTGGCTTATTCGGTAGGTGACAGTCTCTCGAGCGTTCACAGAGAGCAGACGTGTTGCCCGGTGCTCCCGATTCTGCGAGAGACGCTACCGCGTCAGCCCGCGAGAGACGCGACCGCGTTCCGCGCAGTGCTCCTCGCGTTCCTGGACTCTCATACCCGTTCGAGTCTTGTCAAGGAGAGTAATCTTTACAGATTATGCCCTTGGATCCCTGCCACCGCTTTCGGTGACCTGAGCCCTGTGACAGCGTCCTCTGCTCCTGCGCGTCGCTGGGGCAGCTGTCATCCCGACTACCATGGCAGAGCAGTCTCCTCCATTCTCGGCTACGCCATTGGAACGCCCGTCGCGTTCCCTGGTTCCCACATCGTCACACAGACGCTCAGCGAGCGTCGCGTGCACCCGCGTGCTGTGGAACCTCATCTCCAGTGCCAAAGCGGTGCGGTTGCATCATGAACAGGCACAGAAACTGTGCAGAGTCGTCAGCGAGAAACCGACATCACTTCGCCTACCGGTGCTTGCTGCCGACGTCGAGACAACTGCAAGGGGCCTGACGTCCTCGGCGGCCTCCAGCCCTACCACTAGCACCACAGCATCTTCGTCCACTGTAGCGGCGCATCATACAGCCCAACTCGAAGATGCCGGGTCAATTCTGTGCGTGAACGTCACCGATCCGCAGAACGTACCTCTGCCGTTAGACGAGGAACCTGATATTGCAGACATGGACACTACGTCAACGCGAAAGCGCTCGCGTCCTAGCGAGTCGGGCAGCGACGATGAGGGTGGCTCGCGGAAGATGCACGCAGTAGCGCCTGAATGTGCCACAGTTGCGTGTCTTACCCCAACGTCAAATGATGCGGTTGCCCACGAAGACGCCGTCACTCACGCAACTGACGAAACCAGCCAGTCTGAGTTTCAGACCGTCCTCTCCAGTCTAAGAAGCGCCGACAGCGAGCCTCGACATCTCAAGGACCCGCTGCCCACACTGGTCCTCGTCCCGCCACTGAATCGACGGCTATGCTTGCCCACGTTGCTCCAGGGACTTCTAATGCGCCCACTGCGACTCAGACCGCTCCTGCAGGGGTACGCGCCACTGAACACACCATGCCGGCTTCTGCTTCATCGTCGCTAGACTCGGGCACTATTCTTTTTCGACCAGCAAACGCCAGCGCTTCCTTTCACCGCACCTCTCGTCTTGCCATTGCGCAAGCTCTCTCTGCGCTGCCCGGAGTCAAGGAGGTGCGAGTAAACACGAAAAAGAACATCGTGGCAGCAGACGCATCTACACCAGAATGGATGAATCGCCTACTAGCAACATCGGAGCTCGCAGGAATACCCGTGACTGCCCGCCTCCCTGCTGACCGTTCACAAAGCAGTGGCGTGGTGCAAGGCGTCGATGGCGACTATACCGACGAAGCCCTCCTGGCCGCCGTGACGTCCGATGTGCCGGTGATTGCAGCCAGGCGACAAGGGGACATCACTAGTCTTGCGGTTCGCCTCTCCCGTGCCTCCCACCCGGGTCCGCCTTTTTCGCATGGTGTTCGAAGTGAGGCCATCCCGACCTCGCCCGCTTCAGTGCCGGCGGTGCGGACGCTATGGGCATATCGCCGTCACTTGCCGAGGACCAGAGAGGTGCCTGCGATGTGGTGGCCACCATGGGAAAGACGCCAACTGCACCAACAAATTAAGATGCCTGCACTGCGGCAGGCCACATTCAGCTGATTCCGCAGACTGTCAGCTCTGGCAAAGGGAGCGGCGCCTGGCCACCATCAAGGCGTCAGCTCCCACCTACCTGCCTCACCGCGAGGCTCAAGCAGTCTTGCGGGCAAGCCCTAGTGTAACTGATAGTCCTCAGCTGAAGCAGACCATGGGCAAGAGCTATGCTGCCGCAGTGGGATCACCATCCAAGATGATGGTCAGCTCGACCCATCCAGGCCAGACAGGCGTACAACAACGGGGCCCTTCGGCTGGTCTCAAGCACCCAGACTCTACCACGACTCGTCCACCCGCGAAGGTACCTTCCCAGCCCCGTATGGACCAGGAAAATGCAAACCTGAGGCTCCTGTTAAGAGCAGTTGCGGACCTGCTGCCTTCTGAAAACCAGCTGCGCTCCATCTGCCTTCAGGCAGGTGGCGCGCACCCTCATAGCAGCCACCATGGCTGACACTCATCCGCATGCTGCAGAGAACCACCGCCGCCGCCGCCCGTGTGTGCTTCAATGGAACGCTCACTCGTTGCGGCGGCGGCATGCAGACCTCTCCTCACATCTCCTGCAGAGCGAGTATGATGTGCTTGCTTTGCAGGAAGTGTACGTAGCAGCGACCGACTTGCGACTTCCCGGATACATCGGTTACCAAAGTATCACGTCGTGTACTCTAGACACGTGCCAGGACGCGCCGTGCATAGCGAGTGCACATCCCCAGGGTCGACCACGTTGTGCAGTGTACGTGCGACGAGAACTACCACATGTGCACATAAACGTGGCTGATGTCACTGGAGGGGCTTCTTGAGTGTTGTGCCGTGGACGGTGCGGCTTCGCGGTGTGGACACGACAGTGGCCTCTGTGTATGTGCGACCTGGACAGCGGTGGGACGCCTCCATGCTGTTACAGCTCACGGCTAAATTCGGAAGAGACTACCTCATATGTGGGGACATGAATGCTCATCACACCATGTGGGGGAGTAGCACTTGCTCCTCTCGAGGAAGGGATCTGGTGGACGTTATCCATCAACTGGGCCTACAAGTTTTGAACACCGGATCCTTCACTTTCGTCCGCAGAACAGCACGACCGTCATGCTCCGCCATTGACGTCACCTTGGCCAGTGAAGGGGACCGGTACGATTGGGCAGTGGAGCCTGACTCCTGGGGTTCAGACCACCTGCCGATCGTCATCTCACCTGTGGGCGGAAAGATCCCAAGGAGGAGGCTGTGTAGTACGATCGATTGGCGGGCTTTTCGAAGGCAGCTTCGAGACGTCCCAGAGGATCAGGATTTCCTGAATCTGGTAGCAGTGGCAGCGCAGGCGGCAACTATCCAGACCAGGGTGCCAGAGCACCATCCTGTGCCAGACCTCCATCACTTGAACTTACGGGCTGCGAGGCGCAGGGCTGAGAGAAGGTACCTAAAATCCCATGACCCAGCTCAACGTACACTCTTCAATCGTGTGGATGCGGTATGTCGGCGACATGCCAACCGTCGCAGGCGGCAAAGCTGGCAAGGCATCTGCCTCTCCCTGAGTCAGGCAAGAGGTGGCGCAAAAGCATGGCGACTTCTACGATCCCTCGTCACTGGACCAATGGTGCGGCAACCCGTCATTGCGGTGGCCATCTACTTGGGCATTAGTGAAAAAGAACTGGCAGAGCGACTGGCCGATCGCTTCACAGAACTCCACCAGCCAATCCTTCAGCCCTCATCGCCACGCCTGCCTCCCAAGCCACCGCAAGGTCATCACCCTGCCTGGACGGCCAGCCAGATCACATCTCTGTGTCAGGATCCTATTTTCAAACACGAACTGAACGTTGCTCTAGCCAGAACCAAGCGCCGCAGTTCCCCTGGTGCCGACGGCATCACATACCAGATGCTGCGCACCTGGATATGGCCTCACGACGACACCTGTTGAGGACTTTTAATGAAATATGGCAGAGCGGCAACCTACCTGAAGCCTGGCTGACCGCTGTTGTGGTGCCGATCCGGAAACCTCGCCGCCCTTGTGCCGCCATTACGTCCTACAGACCCGTTTCTCTCACCTCTGCTGCCTGCAAGCTCATGGAAGCCATAGCACTGGCACGCCTAAATTGGATTGCGGGGGCAAAGGATTTCCTACCAGAACAGCAGACGGGCTTCCGACGCCACCGATGCACAGCAGACTCGATCGCGGACGTCGTCTCTACCTTGGAGGAGGCCAAGAGCAACGGCGAAGTGGCCCTCCTCGTCCTGCTGGATGTACAGAGCGCTTTGACAGCTTGCCTCACATAGCGATAGAGAGTGCTTTGGACACACTCGGCATCGTGAGCTGCCTACGTACCTTTATCAGTGCCTTTCTGGCAAAACGCAACCCTCCGGGTTAGAGTACGACGCGCGCTCAGCGATCCACGGCCAGTGACAGCAGGCGTTCCACAAGGTTCCGTCCTGAGCCCCTTTTTGTTCAACCTGGTGCTAGCGGGGCTGCCGACCGCGATGCCCGCAGACAAGCGTTACCCCACGCAGTGCTCCTTGTACGCAGACGATGTGGCACTGTGGGTTAAAGGGGCCTAGGCAAAACTTCACGGCCATAAGGCGTTCCCTGCAGCGCTCCTTGGATGCCCGTCGCCTCTTTCTTCAAGGCAATCGGACTGAACGTGTCGCCCACGAAGACGGAGGCACTGCTGGTTCACCCAGAGGCCACTGCGCGGAGGGCCGTCCGAAGGCTTGTGCTAGGTGACCGACCTATCCCGTGGAGCGATGCAGTGACGTACCTGGGGGCTAAGGATCGACCACCGCCTTACCCTGGATACCAGCCGTTAAGCTCGCCGTCTTCAAGGCCACCAGGGTCGAGACTGCCGTAAGCAAACTGCTCAGCAGGGGCCAAGGGTGCACCTCACGGCTGGCTCTAAGACTCTACGAAGGGGCTGCAACGACAGCGCAAACTTATGCACTGCCCTTGGTGCAGCTGGCGCCACACCGCAAGGAGCAACTGGAGCGGCAACATCGCATGGCAATTCGGCGCTTCATGGGACTTTCCCGTCAGTCACCCATAGCTGCAACCTTGGCGGAGGCCCAGACCTGGCCCCTGTCACTCTTGATGCTACGACAGGCGCTGCATCACGTGGGATCGCCTTCACAGGGCCCCTCGGGGGCGCTGCCCTCCTTCGGAGACTGCGGAGCCGACCAGCGTCACGGATGCACAGATCTGCGCTCTCTATGAAGAGCTGGTCCCCGATCCCCCAGTCCAATCCAACCCCCTCCACCACATCAGCAGCCTCTGGACGTACAATTAACTCTGGACAACCTCAGAAAAAGGCGCACACACCGACATGCGAGCTCCATCAGGCAGCCGTGGCGAAACTTCATGAAAGACTTAAGGGGCAGCTCCTGGTATTCACGGACGGGTCCGTTCGGGACAGCCCCCATTCGGCCGCGGCTGCCTGCGTCATACCATCGACTGGGACAACCATCCGCTGCCGACTTCCCTTTCACGCCAGCTCCACTGCAGCTGAATTGGCCGGCCTTCACTTGGCAGCCGACCACCTTGCTGCCACGTTACCCCAGTTGCCGGTGGCGATTCTGTGCGACTCCCGACCAGCCCTACAAGCGCTGCTCCAACCAGACCAAGCAGGCATAACTGTGGCGTTGCTGCACGCAAAACTGACCGCCCTCAAAAGAGAGTGGTGTGCGCCTGTCCCTTCCACTGGCTTCCCTCGCACGTTGGAATAGCTGGCAACGAGGAGGCTGACGCCGCCGCTAAGGCAGCACACCACTGCGACACGCCCAGTCACTAAGGCGGTAACCCAGTCGGATTACTCACGGCAGCGACTGCGGAAGCTCTTACCAACGGCCCACCCTGACACACGGGGTGGCAAGCGGCAAACCTCCACCATCCTTCCGGAGACCGGCCTGGACAGATGCGAGCGGCGGTTGTTGCTTCGCCTGCGTACTGGCAGCGTCTGGCCTGCGGCCACGCACTGTTATTCCTCGGGTCGCTCTGCATCGCCATCGTGCCGAAGGTGCGGTGATGACGAAACGCTGCAGCATATTGTTTGCTCCTGCCCTGACCTGGCCACTGATGCGTTGCGCACTGGTAAGCCGCTATCGTCTGCTTGGAACTACCTGCCGAAACAATGGAAGACATACTTTTTCCCGCGCGCTCGAAGACGAAAGCCCCTTCGAGCCTTCCTCGAGTTCTGTGCTTGCGCGGACCTCGCCGCCTTATAGACGAACTCTTTTCATTCGCACTACTGACTGTACTGACAAGACGTTCTCTGCCATGCCATTCACTTTTTCTTTCCCTCCTCTCTTCTTCCTATCATCTTTACTTCCCCTTCCCCGATCCCTAAAGGCGCTGAGCCCGTGCCCCCGCGACGGGAGGCAGAAAATAGCGTCCTTTTTATCTCTTCCTCTATCATTAACCTCCTCCTCCT
>WOVY01005232.1:0-29747 GCA_013436015.1 Rhipicephalus annulatus | reverse complement strand
AAAGAAGGACTTACATTCGTAGATTTGATACAGATGAATTGCTATAAAAGCAAGGTGAGGCAAAGGCACTGATATATTGGGACCATATAAGCGTGAGTGCTAAAGATATATGTTAAATTTAAATTTTTCACAGCCGAGCTGCCATGTTCGTCTGTCTTAAATAGAAGACCACCATCATCATGTCCCGACACGCGCCTTTTTTCTCTTTTCATCTTCACTGTCGTCTGCTTC
Source organism: Rhipicephalus annulatus (assembly GCA_013436015.1). Taxonomy (NCBI): domain Eukaryota; kingdom Metazoa; phylum Arthropoda; class Arachnida; order Ixodida; family Ixodidae; genus Rhipicephalus; species Rhipicephalus annulatus. Next base: position 29,516 of record WOVY01005232.1, on the reverse strand, counting down.
TTCTTTTCACTTCTGGAACAGGTAGGCCGAGTTGTCCGGTATGGGTACCATAAATCCAATGCACGAGAGAAAGAGAACAGAGGGTCAGAGAAAAAGAAATGAAGGAAGTTAGAGATGGAAAGGAAAAATAAAGCGAATGTTTTCGACAAGAAAATTCTTCGAGAGGCATGCTTCGAATTTACGTACTCGAACCTTAGGCGACCATCTACACCACTCGGTTGTTCAGACACTCTAGCAGCTCATGTGATATCATAGATACCCGTTCAAAAGTACCAAGCTGCAAGAAAGAAAGGATATATAATCACCGCAGAAGGTTGCTCAGCGAATTAACAAGAAGCCTGCAATTGCATAATGGCAATATGGCTACGCGCGCGTAATGCTTCAATGCAGTACGCAACAACATCGAGCTGGCGTGATCTGAATTCATATAAACTACTTCGTGATGTAGTTGCCCAGCTTTGCTATTTTTTTGCATGAGGGACATTGAAATTTATTGGCCCGCGTGAATGCTGCGATTGTCTGCAGGAACTCTTGAACAGCATTCATTGTCCTGATAGTGTGCTCTGTAGGCCACCAAGTCTTAAGCCACTTATTCTTGTTTATGAGGTACCAATTTCTTCGGCCTATATGCACTCTTGCCTACCTTCTAAATTTATGAAAATATTATTATAGGACCTAAAATATTAAGCTTTTTAGGAGAAATATTAGCTTAGTTGTTGCAGATGTTTGGAAGGCTTTACGAAGGCAATGAAGATGCATTCAATACATCAGTTTTTTGGAGCACCTCATACAGGGCGAAAATTTCGGATTGAACATACCTATTAGTACGCCAAATGATACTGCCGGATTCGTTTTCGATTTCGGATTTGTTTTAAGGCACTTCTTTCATAAGATGATTGCCACAAAATAGTAAGTTATATTTGTACATAGAAGTTTGGTGACACATTCTTTCACTTTCTTTACATTTTCCTTTGCGTGTATCTCTCCAGTGGCCTCGGACTGGATCTAGTAGTTAGTTTTACTTTATAACAAAACGAGGAAAGTGCTTTCATGTGGCACACATCTTGCCGTCTCTGCTGTGTTTTCTGCGTTCCACAGTGTAAAAGCAGCGTTTCCCGCCCCCTACATTGCAGGGATGAATGTACAGTCACTGGAGATCCTGCCCGTTACCAGTTCATCCAGGGGCGTTGCTTCACGCAAGCGTAGTAATGCATCTAATGAGAGCGAGAGCACCAAGCTGTACTCCGCATCAGACGAAGAGCCCTCGGAAGACTGCTTTGAACCTGTGCTCTACCGCAATGCCAAGCGAAGAATCATGAACGCATCATCGGCATCAAGTCAGCCCACTGTGAGAACTGCACCTCAGCGATTGCCTCACTGCATTCTGTTTGTGCCGACGACAAACAACTGACAATCTACACTCCTCAACAGGCAAGCATTCCCTCTGTATCTGGAAAACATTGTGCCTAACAAGATTAGAGACATCAGGATAAACACAAGGAAGAATATTTTGGCAATCTACAAGAAGAACCCGAGTGCACTGAACACGCTAGAGCATGCGTTAGAGCTGGGAAACATCAAAGTCTGATCCATCATACCAGCGAATGCTGACACTATAAAGAGAGTTATCTATGATATAGACACTGAAATCACCAGTAAATACTTTCCTGTACTGATAAAACCAGTGAGTGAAAAGAACGTCATTGTGCATGCTGGTCACTCGGGAAACTCACGTTGTGTGCGAATAACATTTAAGGGTGACGGCCTTCCCTCTTACGTGAAGGTTGGCCATTTTCGTCACCAGTTTCATACATTTGTTACAAATTCTATGGAGTGTTTCATGTGCCAGATGATTGGCGAAGGGTGTTTGCAGAAATTTTGCAGTGTGCCACCGATGCGCTGAACACAAGTCAGAAGACAACTCTAGTGCAATCACGTTGAAGTTCCCCAATGGCCATGGTGCTCACAGTGCTTCCTCCAAGGACTGTCCTCAGAATAAGAAGGCAATTTCTATTCTAAGGCGAACGGTGCGTGACAACTCGACTCACAGAGAAACTGCGAAAAAATTAAGGCGAAGGCGCCGTCGTCGTTGAAGTCCTCAGGAAGGACAGTGTCAAATATAACGAGAAAGTCAGAATCTCAAGTAAAATCGTCAGGCGCAGCTCGTAGCAGTGCAAACATCTGCGCCGAAAGAGAAGAAACTGGGAGATCTCTTTCACTAAAGGAATGGCCACCCTTTCAGCCCACACGATCTGTTGAGCCTCAACTGAAGCCTTCTACATGGTCTAATCAGCCTCAACAGAAGCCGCTGCAAGAACAAGCACAAGATGCTGCATTAGTCGGGAAGCCAGATCATCGCGTGATGGTGCTGCTGCGATCATTGCTGGACACCATTCACATGTTGTTAATCAACATGAATACCCCGGCAGCCAAATTGGAGATTCTAGTACTGGACGCACTGAGTCCAGTGCTAGCAGCCCTATAGTATACCATGCCTAACCCACCATTGTCTTACATGGATGGCATTCGTAAAGCAGCAATACTGCCGTGGAATGCCAGGAAACCAAGATCGCGCATTGCTGATTTTCGTCGATTTGTGTATGTCAATGTGTTCCCCGTAATCGTCATTTGAGAGCCGATTTTATCAAGTGCAATAAGACTCTAGAGATACCAACCTGTTAAGTCATCTACTGTTGCTGAAAGCAGCAAAGCTGTGGTGTTCATTTGCCGAGATCTCACTTACATCATTCAACCTGTACCACTTTATGACAAAAATCAATTCGTATGCTTATGAGTGAAAACGAGGAGGCTCAACGTATCTGTGGTTGTCGCATACCTATCATAATCGACTCAGATCGATCACAAAAGACTACGGGACATCATAGCATTAACTCCTAACCCGTGTGTTTTCATCGGGAATCATAACGCTCATCATACATTATGGGGAAGTCAGAAGACGTACACGAAGGACAGAAACTTGGTGTCTTTTGCCTCCAACAACAAACTTTCGTTACTGAGCGATGGCAGTCCTAAATTTTTACTTGACTCCACATACCGCAGCTGCCTCGACTTGGCTTCTGTTTCGCGAAGCCTAGCGAAGCATACCGAATTTTTTCCGGATATTGAAACACATGTGATTGATCATAATCTAACATACACCAAGATCAGAGGATTGTCGCCTTCTAAAGTTCGCGACACGGTTAAAAAAGTGAACTGGGAAAAATTCAGTCTCGTATTGAAAACCAGTTCTAAGAACACATACCAATTTACAAGAGGCTATCAAGAGCACTGTACAAGAAACTGTGTGTACGATCTCATGCCCTGTAAAAGGCATGAACACCCACTTAGAGCTGGAGCGGCTTCGAGCCTTACGACGACGTGCTGAAAGAAGGTACCGTGCATGAAGGACATTGAACATTTACGGACTACTTGCTAGACGTATGCAGAAGAAGATCCAACGTCGGTTGCACAAGCTAGAATTCCAACGCTGGATTAATTTCTGCGAGTCACTTGACCCTCGCAAGCCTTTATCGCAGTTATGGAGGACGGTACGAGGTCTGCGGTCATCCCCCATTCAGAGCTCACTATTCAAAGCCTTAGCCCATTACAAAAATTGACCAGATGCGGAAATTGCTGAAGAGTTCTGCGCCGGATTATCAGAACAAACTACAGCACCTAACAGCTCACCACTTTCGAGCAGTTGTCCACCACCACGGCATTCCTGTATGGACCTCCTGTTCACCATTCAGAAAATGAAGGCAGCACTCGCTTCTTGCCAACGTACCTCCACAACAGGACACGACGTAATCTCCCACAGAGCCCTTTGTCATCTGGGTGAGCCCGCGAGAATAGCTTTGCTTCAATATGATGATTGCTGGCTAGAGGGCACTGGCCCCTTAAGTTGGAAAACTAGTCGTCTAGTACCGTTGCTAGACAAGTCACCATTGAAACTCTCCTCCTATCGCCCGATTGCATTGGCTAATGTCGGGGGTATAGTGATAAAGAAAATAATCCTCGGCCGCTTGAAGTGTTACTTGCAGTATCATGAGATATACCCAAATGCCATGGCTGGCTTTCGAGGAGATCGATCATCGATCGATAGCGTCGTTGATCTAATCACATACGTTTAACATGAAAAAGGCCATAAGTCTGTTTGCGCATCTCTGATCCTTTACTTCAAAGGAGCCTATGATAACGTTACTCATGGAGCCGTCCTTGCCGCATTAAAAGAGATTGGAGTGGTTGGACGAATATTTAGGTGGATACGCAACTACATCCAAACGCGATTTTTCTTTGTGAGTATGGAGGCCGGGAAAACTTCTGCACATTTCAGTTGTCGTGGCGTACCTCAGGGTGGTGTACTGAACCCCGTGCTATTCTATCTAACACTGATCGCTCACCATACGCACCTACCAAGCAATATTTGTCTATCAACATACACAGACGAGATCTGCATCTGTACATATGCGGTAACAAGTGAAAACCCAGAAAGGTACTTCTGTAGCTTCTTTGTTTATACTTCCGCAATCGACGCCTTGAAATTTTTCCTGGAAAGTGCGCTCTTCTGGCATTTACACGCAAACTATGACGAACTACAAAGTGTCAAAAATGGTCAAAATATACCATAATGCCACTGGAAATCGCCATTGCTCCACGCAACACGGACGTCGGGAACGAAGAGAAACGCTAACGGCACGACTACGAGCGATTAAGCCACCCGCAATGCGCGAGCCGGCCCTGCATGTGCACGTTACTCCACCGAACAGCCAATGCGCGAGAAGAAGAAGAGAACGAAGGTGATCGAGGCGGAGGCTCACGAGGACTACCACCCTTCGGACCTTCTTGATTGCTGTGCATCGTTCACATTGGGCACAAGTTCACCCTTAATAAACCATGTAAATAGGACATCCTTGTTTTGAGGCTGCTACATTTGTTACATGTTCTGGTGGTGATGCCGGGATGGATGATTCCAAACCGCACAAGAGAGTGAAGTTCAAGCCCTGACCATCCGCAAGCCATGGAGCTTACGCCGGTACATCAACAGACCAGTCGCCATATTCGATGGGATTCACCAGAATTTGGACCACTTCCCCCGGTGCCAAGGGCATCAGCGACGGAAACAAGAAACGCCACCACCATAACTAGCCAAATTGCACCATCACAGCTCACTGTCAGCCAACCCGTCATACCAAAGGTGTTTCATGGTGACCCGTTCGAGGACACCGAAGACTGGCTGGATCATTTCGAAAGGGTGGCGAACAAAAAGCAATGGAACGAAGCAGGCAAGTTGCGCAACGTATACGTCTCTTTGAAAGACGCAGCGCGAGTGTGGTATGAAAACCACGACGCATCTCTGACGTCCTGAGAAGAGTTTTGGTGGCAGCTACGGTGTACGTTTGGCGAAAAGAATCGCCGGGAAAAGGCACAACCAGCTCTTCGTGCACGGAATTAACACACAAACGAGACTGTCGCAATGTACATAGAAGACCTGTCCCGCCTGTTCAAGCGAGCTGATCTCAACACGACTGAAGACAAGAAGGTTCGTCATCTCATGCACGGGGTAAAACGAGAGATGTTTGCGGAACTCGTTCGCAATCCGCCGCGCACTATTGCTGTTTCGGTCGGAAGTAACAACAATAGAAGCGACGCTACTGCAGAGATCCCGGCAATACAATCGTGACGCAGCCTGTACATCAGCAGAAGTCTTCTCGGCAAACGATATCGATAATCTTCACACTCTGCGGGAGCTCGTCTGGTCAGTTGTCAGGGAGGAACTATGCAAGCTGCAGCCACCCGCTTCAGCGGAACTGTCTATTGCGGATGTTGTCCGAGAAGAAATTTGGCAGGTCATACGGCAGCTGTAGAGTGATGCACCATCGACACGACGCGCGGTAATGTATTCTGAGGTGCTCAGGCGGCCTGCTGTCTCCTGCACGCTTATCGAGACACCAGGTACTTACGCAACGACAACACGTAGCACGCGCCATATCGCAGAGGTCACTCGCAGCGCACCTCTTTCGACAGAGACAAGACCTCGGAAAAGCGATGTATGGCGAGATGCGAAACATAAGCCCCTGTGCTTCCACTGTGGAGAGGCTGGCCATCTGTACCGGTTTTGCCGATATCGTCAAGCTGGTCTTCGGGGATTCACGATCAACGCACTGTGTCCACGAAATGGCGAAAGGTCGTCCGACATCGAGGAATACCTGTCCTCGCGTCAGAGCTTCGACCTGCCTCGTGGTCATCAACCGCGGTTACCATCCTCTCTACGTCAGCGCTCGCCAAGCCCACGTTCCTTTCCAAACGCACCCAGGCATCGTTCGCCTAGACCCAACCCAGTAAACTGAAGTGGGCAACCTGTGGAGGCGAGGCCGCTGGTGATTCGAAATATGAAGATCCTCCACTGTGACACCAGCGTGACGACGACGACTGTCTCCAGGTAAAGAAGTGCAGTAACGAGAAGATAGCTTCAGGCTTTCCGTTGGTAATTGACGGGCTTGAGCTCATGGCTTTAATTGATGCCGGTGCGGATTACTTTGTGATAAGGTACGATTTAGCGAAGTGCCTCAGGCAAGTTCTGACCGAATGGAGTGAACCTCAAGCACGTACGGCAGGCGGTCCCCTTATTACGCCTCTCAGCAGATGCGCTGCAAGAGTTGAGGTACGAGGTTTCTCTTACGTTGGTGACTTCGTTTTCCTGCCCGTATGTTCGAGAGAAGTTATATTCGTAATGGATTTTTGTAAGCAAATGGTGCCATTATTAATTTGCAGAGGTCCGGCGTATCATTTTCGATAGAACAAGCTATAAAGGTAGCACGAGCAGACGAGCTATACACCACTCCACTGCGCATCGTCGATGATGACTTGACTGTACCGCCGCAGAGCAGTGTACACGTTCTAGTTAGAAATGACAAGTTTTGCGACTACGAAATCGTTGGAGACAGCAACATAGATGTTTTCCTGAAAAGAGGTGTTTGTGTTGCACGAGAGATGGTCCAGCTATGAAACGGGTACGCAGACATCCTCCTGACAAATTTCGGGAACGAATTCCCGCACATCGCAAAGGGGACAGCCATAGCCTTTTTTTATGAGTTTTGTGAAGCCACAGAAATATGCAGCCTTGAAACAACGTCAACGGATATGAAAACCAACGTGCGATGTCTGCGACGTAATGTCTGTAAATCCCAAGCTTTCAATTATGCAACGTCAACAGCTATACGACCTTGTACGGGAATTTGGCAGCTGTTTCACCAATGGATCAAAGATACGATGCACGATCATTACAAAACACAGGATCGTAACGGACGAGACAACCAGGCCGGTATGCCAGCACCCGTACCATGTTTCACCAAAAGAAAAGGAAGTTATCAAGAATCAAATACAATAGATGCTTGAAGATTATTTTATTCAATCTTCTAGCAGTACGTGGGCATCTCTTGTAGTATTTGTCAATAAGAAGTATAACACGCTAAGGTTTTGCGTCGACTACCGAAAATTGAATACTGTGACTAAACGGGATGTATATATCCTCCCATGTATTGATGACACATTAGACCAACTTCAGTGTGCCAAGTTCTTCTCATCACTAGATCTGAAAAGTGGATACTGGCAGATCGAAGTTGATGAACGTGATCGCGAGAAGACTGCTTCTGTTACCCGAGACGGACTCTATGAATTTAAGGCTCTCCCTTTTGGTTTTTGTTGTCCACCGGCAACGTTCCAACGCATGATGGACACTTTACTTTCCGGATTGAAGTGGCAGTGTTGCTCAGTATACCTTGACGACGTGGTCATCTTCGCCGCTACATTCGAGGAGCATATAATGCGCCTGCGAACAGTGTTAGGCCCCGCCGCGGTGGTCTAGTGGCTAAGGTACTCGGCTGCTGACCCGCAGGTCGCTGGTTCAAATCCTGGCTGTGGCGGCTGCATTTCCGATGGAGGCGGAAACGTTGTAGGCCCGTGTGCTCAGATTTGGGTGCACGTTAAAGAACCCCAGGCGGTCAAAATTTCCGGAGCACTCCACTACGGCGTCTCTCATAATCATATGGTGGTTTTGGGACGTTAAACCGCACATATCAATCAATCAATCAATGCGAACAGTGTTAGAAGCAATACGTTCGGCAGATTTAACCATCAAGCCAGAGAAGTGCCAATTCGGTTTCGATGAGCTTTGATTCCTTGGGAACGTTGTCAGCACCCACGGTGTTCGCCCTGATCCCGAAAAGACAGCCGCCGTTGCAAGGTTCCTGGTGCCAGCAGACAAAAAGTCAGTACAGAGATTTCTTGGTTTGTGTGCTCACTATAGACGATTTGTCAGAAATTTATCTCAGATCGCAGAACCCTTGACGAAACTTACGAGAGAAGATGTACCTTTCAGGTGAGAAACCAAGCAACAAAGCACCTTCAACAAATTAAGAAAATGGTTGCAAGAGCCCCCAGGCCTTTCTCATTTCGATGATACAGCTAACCGGAAATGCACACAGACGCCAGTAACAGCGGCATTGGACGCATCTTAACACAGTGGTAGAATGGCGAAGAAAAGGTAATAGCATGCTCCAGCGCGACTCTATTAAGTATGGAGACCAATTATTCGGCCACAGAGAAAGAATGCCTTACCATCAGTAAGTTTCGGCCTTACTTGTATGGTAGACCATTCAAGGCAGTCAGCGATCACCATGCTCTTAGCTGGCTCGCCAACCTCAAGGACCCATCTAAACGACTATGAAGGTGGTGCCTCAGACTGCAAGCATTTGATATACCTGTGGCATATTAATCTGGCAAGAAGCATGCCGACGCCGACTGTTTGTCACGGGCACCTGCAGACACAGCACTGTCAGAAGAAGAAGACATTCCATTCGTAGGTGTTGTCCAGATTTCTCAGATAGCCGAATTTCAACACGCGGACGAAGAATTGCTCCCGCTCATCAAACACCTAGAAGGAGCTGACGTACAAGTACCTCGTATATTTTCTCGAAGCCTCGCATCGTTCTGCCTCCCAGGAAATTACCTCTACAAGAAAAACTTTAAACCCAACCGTGAAAAGTTCCTGCTTGTCGTTCCTGCAACTATGCGGAAAGAACTATTCCAAACGTGCCACGATGAGCCTACGTCTGGACATTTGGGGGTCACTCGAACGCTTGCACGAATCAGTTTGCACTATTATTGGCCTAAGCTATTGGCTTCAGTACAGCGCTATGTTAGAACATGCCGCGAGTGCCAAAGACGGAAAACGCCTCGTACTAAGCCAGCGGGTCTTCTGCAGTTGAAATGGACCTCCTTGGACTATTCCCGACATCTTTACTCGGCAAGAAGTGGATCGTTCCAGCGACTGATTATTTAACGGGATACGAGGAAACAGACTCCTTCCATCGAGGTACGGCGGCTTAGGTCGCCAAATTCTTTGTAGAGATACTAGTACTGCGGCTGACGCTCTGACTGTTGTAATCACCGATCGCGGACCGGCTTTCACGGCAGAACTCATGGAATGCCTGCTGAGCATGACCGACACTGTTCGCAGGAAAACTACCCCACATCACCCTCAAAAGAACGGCCTGACGGAACGCCTTAACCGAACTCTAGCTGTCGTGATATCGACGTATGTGGATGTTGAACACAAAAAGTGTGACGAAATTTTACCATACGCTACCTTCGTCTATAACACAGCTGTACAAGAGGTTACCAAGATTACCCCGTTTCAACTAGTTTATGGGTTTGGCTGCCACAACACTGGACGCTATGTTACCTATAGACCAAGATGACTACTGTTCTGATCTTGACGACTATATAGAGAGTGCGGAAGAGGCCCGCCAATTAGCAAGGTACCAAATATGTCACCAACAACGAATTGATGCCGACCGCTACAACCGAGTAAGACGTAAAACACGGTATGAAGTTGGCGACAAAGTGTGGATATGGACCCCAGTACGAAGAAGAGGCCTGTCTGAAAAACTTATTTGTCGATATTTTGGTCCTTTCGAGAAAGTACAGCGACTCAGTGACATCGTTTATGAAGTCAAGCCTACAGGACACGGGCATTCCAAACGACGCAACCCCACCCAGCGTGTACACATTGTTTGCATGAAACCGTACTACGACCGATACGAAGATTAGCCACCCCATTTGCTTGCTGTACAGCCATTGCATTCTTTCACACCTTTCGGGACGGAAACGCTGCATACATTATCATCAAAAGCATCATGGCGATGCCTCTTGAGAAGGGGGATGATGCCACAGGAAATCGCCATTGCTCCGCGCAACGCGAATGTCGAGAACAGAGAGAAACGCTAACGGCACGACTACGAGCGATGAAGCCAGCCGCAATGCACGAGGCGGCCCTGCAGGCGCACGGTACTCCACCGAGCAGCCAATGCGCGTGAAGAAGAGAACGAGGGTGCTCGAGGTGGAGGCTCATGAGGACTACTGACCTTCGGATCTTCTTGATTGCTGAGCGTCGTTCACTTTGGGCACACGTTCACTCTCAATAAACCATGTAAATAGGACATGCTTGTTGTGAGGCTGCTACATTTGTTACATTATTGTCGATCTCACAAATTTCTAGGTGTCATAATCTACAGAGGGATATCATGGAGCCCTCATGTGTTGTATTTGAAAAAGCGATTGACGGGCATATGCCACCTCTTCGAAATTCTCACTAGAAAGACTTGGTGAATGTAGCCTCGTCGCTATGTTACGACTGTATAGGGTGTTTTTCTTTGGCTTTCAGCCAATGAAAGCGTCCAGACACAAGCGCTTCGAATATGTCTAGGTCTGCTTCAGGGTGCCTCAACAGTGGCGACTATAGCTTTAGCCAAAGACCCCCTTGTGCAAACCCTTATTCAAATTCAAGCTCTGAGGACACACATAACGCACGTGGCCCGGACTCCCCGCCATCACCTAGCCTGTCTATCAGCGGATAGGCCTCATACTTCCTTTCGTCGAACAATCACTGCACATGGTGACTCTCTACAAACTGGTTTTACGCCCGCAGCGAGGCCTTCAGTTCCTCCATGGTGCCTCAAACAGGCAGTCATCAACCTGAAAATACCAGGCATCCAAAAAAACGAGATTTGTAAATACCAGCCCTCAAACAACTTGCCATGCTTCTGCGGTACGAGGAGTACAAGGGCTGAACCCACGTCTTCTCTGACGGCTCCGTCCTGCCAAACAGCTCAACAGCGGCTGTCATTATTCCAACACACGCCACAAGCATCATATTCAGGACAGCTCATGCAACCACATTAACGGCAGCAGCGCTCGCAGCACTTCGCGCTGTGCTGTGTTTCATTAACGACGAAAACAAGCAACGGTGGACGATCTTGGGCGACTGCAATACGAAGCTGCAGTCACTTCTGTCAAGTCTACGCTGTGGTCCACACAAGCAGTTGGTATTTCAAACAGCAGCTACACCATATAACAAAGAAAGGGCACCACGTTATAATTCAGTGGTTGCCAAACCACAGTGGATTATCGGTAACGAACAGGCTGTTCAAGCTGCCCGTTCAGCCCATACAGAAGACAACGACCAGTCAATACCTCTCTCTAAGATGAACACTGCTAGGTGCCTCTGCGTGCTTGCTCACCGGTGCTCCATGTCACTTTGGAATGAGCCTCTTTTTGCGCATGCAAGATTACGATCCCTTGATCCTACGTTAACCTTACTGCTTCCAACAAAACTTCAATTAAGTGACGCTACTGCTCTGTGCAGACTATGGTTTGGAGTCACGTTTACCCGTGCGTACGCGTTCTGCATAGGGATGGCTGACACCACCACCTGTGCACAGTGCGGAAAGGAAGAGCCAATTCGGCACGTTTTGAGTGACTGCCCAGAATATAACCTGGAAAGAATACTTTTCTAATAAACTACATAAGTTACATGACCAGCCACTGTCAAAAGAAAGTATACTGCGCCTTTGTCATGACTCAATATCACAGAAGAAAACCGTGCAAGCGTTACCGGGCTTTTTACGAACTACTGGCCTGTCGGAACACCTCTGAGTGCACTGATTCTGTGTGTGCATGTGTAATCGCGTTTTGCTTTTTATATTTATTTATTTTTTAACTCTTTCTCTCTCTTTCAACCCTCTATTCCCCATCCCCAGTGTAGGGTAGATTACTAGATACTAGCATTTGGTTAACTTTCCTGTCGTTCTTTCTTTCTCGTTTTTGCATAACAGAAAGAGCATTTGAATAAATTTTCTGCAGTATTTGCACTATCAGAAAATATAAAAATCACATGTTTTGAAGAGTTTATGTGTATTTTACACATATTTATCGGAAACAAAAACGTTTCAAAATAAGAACTCTATTGGTACATAAAATGCTGTATTATTAGAGCCCTTCCAAGTTTTAAACTGAACTCCTGTATCATTCGCCTTAGAAAGATCATTGCCAGGATCGGGAAAACAAGAAATATCACTAGATGAAAAAAGTGTATTATGAAGCACAGGACGCGCCAAAAAGAAGCCGTCGTTTATTCCGCCAAACAAAGTGACATCAAGCATCACCGTTTTCTTTCTGTGTGTGGTTCGAATTCAAGACATGATCGCGGTGTAGGCCTATAAAGTAAGTGATGCTAGACCATACTGAATGTTTATAGGCTACGTCAAACATTAGGAGCCAGAGCATGCAATTTATGACCACTAAAATTGGGTCACAGTAGATGGCCACTATATTGTCGCCGTTATAGTACCGTGGTATTTCAATAAGCAGAGTGAAATGTGCGAAGTACCCAGTTTGATAAAATGCAATCTGAACGGTACGTTTCAGGTGATATATGACTGGGAGATGAAGGAAGCATGAAAAGTGTTATTGCCGAACGTCGACTTCACGTCTTGATCAATAGCGAAAGGGGCTTCTGACTGCCCCGCAATTTATATTGCTGGGCGGGATGCGATATTACCTCACCAAACGTTCGCAAATGGGTGCCTGTTCCAACGGAAGACGGGTAAGGAGCAAGCGAGGAAACTCGGTCACAGCATCAAGATATTTCAATAGGAAGAGTTTTTACGCCCCATGAATCACAATGCGGCATTGGTCCGGTAAATGAAGTTACTATAAATTGAAGTGAAATGTCAGTTCAAGAATTTATGAATTTATTATGGTTTCTTGGCCCCGTAACTGATGACAGGGCGCTGTGTCTCTTGATACGAACGCCAAAGATTCAAGACGATGTAGCATCTTTGAGAGAGACGCCAAGCATTCGAATTCGGGGCAAGTCAATTGACATTGTCTAGTTTCAATTTTAATAGAAATACAGTTTCAATATTTTTTATTAGAAGTTAGCAGAATACACAAACCGACTCCATTACACGAAGCAGGAAAGTTTATTTTATACTAATACAACACTTAAGGTGATTACAACTGTCTGGTGAAACAAATCAACTTCAGTGGCACGTACAAACAATAGAGTGAAGACACAATGCAGCTTATAGCACTGCAATACTCTCACAGATCATGAACCACTGAAGGACATAAAGAGAAAAGGAAGCCCAAAAAGCACTAAGAATGAACGAAATCGCACATTATTGTGACTGGAAGCAAGATTTTATTTTGTACTTGCCAGTGAATTTTAAAACGGGAGTAAAAGAAATTCCAATATCCCGTTCTGCACTCCAAGAGAAGCGTTTGTGCCAGTGTAAAAATTTGGACAGATCCACGCAACGAATTCTGAAGATGGGAAATAGCAAAGCGCCTTGGATTATAAATTCAGTCCTTATATTTTGTCCTGGTTAACATCCTTCATTGTGCTCTTGCTAACAATTTTCTGTCATAATATGTTATTGAGTGGTGGTAACTGTCACTGTTTTTGCAGTGTTGTTGGCTTTCATTTCTCTTAATTATGCAGGCTATGTACGCTCTGTAAATGGTATTGTGTGCCGATGTTTCACACCTGCGCTTCGACTAGGACACAGGGCGGAGTGAGCCTCGACAACAAGGACCGGGTATCGTGCGAACCTATGGTGCTTCGTTCCTAATATAACCTGGATACGAATGGGAATGGCATCGATACCTTACATAGAAAAAACTAAATCTTCGTACAAATATTACTGCTACCATACGCAAGCACACGCCGAAATTCTATAGAAAAATTGGCCCCGTATTTGCATTTTAATCTGCAAATGCCGTCGAAAGGCGATAGTCTTGCGTGTGGAGAGAGTGAACAAGACAATTATTTGATATTCTGTGCAAGAAAATCGGTGATTGATATTCTGGAGGCGCTGCGTTAGAGTGCCTCGAGCGTGCAGCGGAGGCGAACAAACGCATCAAGTTACGTCGCACGTGAGACATGAGCGCCATCAGGCAGTTTTTAAAATAAAAACAAAGCGCGTTGCTCTGAGACGCCTGTGCGCGCCTATCTCAGAGGTGATAAAGTGTAGAACGCAAGGCGACGGGTAGGTGCTACCAACGTCTTGTCTTAGCAAAGCATTGGAAACATGCACCTATCCGTGCAAGCGTTGCATGGTCAGCGCAGCGTGATAAGCACTACGGTCCCCAAAATTACTTATGTATGTCTTTTGATGTAAAAGACGCACATGCAGAATATATGCGTGTTGTTATGGTGCCCCAGACATGCGCAATAATCGCTTTTTATTTGACAATTGCACAAGCATGAACGCTCAACCTTGAGCAACATTGGCGAGCGCTGCGGACGGGGTCGGTCGTTTCAAGTACGCGATGCCATTAAGAGTAGACACAAATTTACAGACAGACAGACCAAAATTTTTGCGTCGAAGGTCCCCAAGAAAGACTATCTTCTTTAACATTTCGCTCGGAATTGTGAGCTCATCTCTCAAGTGGCTTGCTCAATGAACACTTATGCACCGAAAGGAACAAAAAAAACGTCACCCTTACACTATTCTACTGGCAATAAAATGTTCCTCTTGCAGTAGGGAAAAAAGCTTGTCGGATCACTGATTATATAGCTGGTATTCTTTTACGGCTTTTAAGCGCTCGGTACGTTTTGTAAGACTTCTACAAAGCAGCCCGAGTGAACTCGAAGGCAAGGGTGGTATCTTATCTGAGAGCGCCACAATTGACTGAAATCAGTCGAGGCCTTAATGAACTTTTTTGCGTGTGAGCGGCCTATAGAATAGTCTATAGCACTCCCACCTTTTTTTTTCGGGCATCTGCTTTTCTCTTCGCTTTTCTTCTCCTCTTTCTTGCCCCCCTCTTAGTGTAGGGTAGCCAATCGGGTGCTATAATTCTGGTTTACCTCCTTGCCTTTCTCTCAATTTATTTTCTCGCTCTTATAGGTAAGGGTGCAACTGCACTGCAACACAAGGCTTAGCAGTAAACGTGCGATGTAGGAGATGCACAACCGCTTGCCAAGTCTCCATTTTCAACTCGACTGCGACATCGCCATATTGCCACGAAGTCAGCCAGTCAAGCAACACCCATGAGTTGGTTAGATTACGTGCAGTACCCTTAGTATATAACACAACGCCATTAGTTCGTCGTTACAAAGCATCGATACGTCTTCGAAATTGCTTTAAAGTTGTACTTTACAATTTTCAGCTGTACGTATTGATGAAACGTAAGTCGACTACGCCTAAGCGAATCACACGAACAAGATCTGTGTAAGAATAAGTGCGTAATATGAAAGAGGCCTAAGCATCAAAGCTCAAACTAGGCCTCTATGATGACATTTCTGTCTGCATTCCTTTACCGGCAACTTGTGCCCCTTCAGGAGCCGTGGTCTGACATTTCATGACAAGTCAAAATGTGTTCTTTCTCCGTGATATCCTCATCAGCCTGACTACGCCTGACTACGCATTCGTCCTGACTACGCAGGATGAATGCCTACGCATGTTCCGCCTGTCAATCCGGTCCTGTGCTTGCTGCTCTGGTATAGCTGAAGCCAATTTCCTTTTTTTAATCACAGGCACGCAAACTAATTATATAGTACTGTGTTCGCGGCGAAAAGTGAAAGGCAGCCATGTCACGCTAATTGTTCCTGAAGCGTCGGTCATCGATTCGTTGCATCGTTTCGATTCGTTGCATCGATACGTTTGTAGTGTCCCGTGTTAAATTTATCCTCGTTTATTTGTTGGTTTCTTTTAGAAGCGAAGTATTTTTTGACGAACTTCGGCGACTTTACTCTATCTATCTAACTATATATATATATATATATATATATATATATATATATATATATATATATATATATATAGCCGCCTACGGCTTTCAGCTCTCCGTGCCGTTTCGATCATGGTATCGATACGAAACTTGGTATGGCATAACACGATTGTATGAAAAATGCACTTGACTTGTCATAACATGAAAATCATGACATCTGCATCATGAATGTCATGATTTACATATCAAGGTCCTGCAGCTCTCGCGGTCGTTTTGTTGACTTGGCATGTTGCAAAACTGGTATGGTATGACATGATTGCATGGCGAACACATGCGAAAGACCGTAACATGAAAATCATGACATGCGTTGCAGGTAACATGACTACATGCTACGCTCAAGATGCACTCGCGGCCGTTTCGGTAGCGTCACTTATACCACATTTGGTATTACAGGACGTGAATGGATGACGAAGGTATGATACCGGTGCAAACATAATAAACATGAGATGCATCACATGTAACAACATGACTACATGCTACGCTCATGATGTGCTCGCGGCCGTTTCGCTAGCTTCCTATATACCAAACTTGGTATTATGCGACGCGAACGGACGACATAGGTAAATGACACATCCAAACATGATAATCATGACATGCGTGTCATGTACCAACATCACTACAAGCCACACTCATGATGCGCTCGTGGCCGTTTCGCTAGCTTCACATATGCCAAACTTGGTAATACGTGACGCCAATGGATGGCGAAGGTATGTGACTGGTGCAAACATAATAATCATGAGATGCGTGTCATGTGAGAACATCTGTACATGCCACATTCAAGGCGCCAGTACGTGATGTGGTGCGCGTGTTCACCGGCGTTCATTTCGTCGCGTCACGCCTGCGTTACCATGCCAGGCGCCGGTTCTGCCTTATACTAGCAGGGGCGCGCTGCGCTTCGTTGCTTTGAGGCATGCGCGTTTCAGCGAGTCCGGCGTCCCTGCATCATGGAAAGAGGGAGACGCAGTGTTTTGTCGTCTGGGTAGCGCATTGGCGTGAAATTCAGCATATTGCATATCGCGCCGGTTGCGTCGAGCCGCGCCAACGGACGCTGGTCGCGCGTGGAGTCAGACTATAGAGTGGTAGCGTTTTGCTAACGTGGCGTCGCTGTGCCCAGCGTGTGCGCACATCAACGCTTCATTGGAGTATATTGGGCCGTTCATTCTGCGCTCGCGGCCGTTTTGTTTGCTCCACATATACCGAATTTGTTGTCTCGTGACGCCAATGGATGACGAAATATGACTGGTGAAAACATGATAATCCTTACACGCGTGTCATGTAAGAACACGACAACATACCACGCTTATAGTGTGCTCGTGGCCTTTTCACTAGCTCCTCATATACTAAATTTGGTATCACGTGACATGAATAGATGACGAAGGTAAACAACGCATCCAAACATGATAATCATGACACGGAAGTCATGTACGGCATCATTTATCTCCACCTAATTGATTGATATGTGGGGTTTAACGTCCCAAAATTACCATATGATTATGAAAGACGCCGTAGTGTAGGGCTCCGGAAATTTCGACCACCTGGGGTTCTTTAACGTGCACGCTTACCTCCACCTAGTAACGTTGTGCTGATTTTAAAGTTACATAACAACATTTCTCTTTCGTACTTCGCATATCATCGATTGCCACTGTACGTGAGATCTGCCATTTTTCGTCTCTCAGAACATGTTTTTCTTTGAACAGGGATGAGACAAGACGCGTAATTATTCCACTAGACTGAGGTGACTGTCATCCACAGACTGGTAAACACGCAGCAAACGCAAAAAAACTAATACATGTGATTGCCGTAATCAACACAGGTTTGCCTTAAGGCGAGTCTTCGAGTGAACGCGGCCCGCTGGTCGAAATGATTCTCCAATGCTCATCAAGAAATAAACGGCAATAATATTAATGATAACGCTAGTAGCGGCTGCTTGCACCGAAGTGATCTGTTGCGAAATTGTGCTTCCAGATGTGCAAGGAGTTATTTTCATTTTCTAATATTGTTCTTTTTTACGCCAGAGCTTGAGCTAACCCGTCGTACATCTGCTTTTTATCCTGCGCAGTGATTTGAGTGAGTGAGTAAAAACTTTATTGAACATGTCCGGCGTCATTGAGCGGGGTGGGGCTGCAAGCACCCCGGCCTAGGTGACGGCCTCGAGTCCTTGGACCTGGGCGGCATCCTGGGCTTGCCGGACGGCCCACAGTTGATCAGCAAGGTCGTGGCTGAGCAGAGCCGCCTCCCATCGCGCCTCGCTGTTCGAGACGCCATGTCTACCGGGTTCGTAGGGTACTGCTGCGCGGTACCGGTACACTTCCACAGCATGTGCTGCCGCGTCGCTCTGGCTCCGCACGCCTACACGCGTCGCACGTATAAATGCCTGGGTAGCAGAGGCGAAGGATCACAGGATTCGGGTACGTGTGTGTCTGTAGTTGTCTCCAGGCAACCTGCTGTTTCTTGTTTAGTTTGGCGTGGGGGTGGTGGATATTTGCATCTGTTCAGTCTGTAGTGTTGCGTGATGTCTCTGAAAGTGGTCATGCGATCCCCCCACGTCCATTCCCGCATCGCTGTCGAAGTGTGCGAGACATCGGGACTGTCGGCAGGCGTCGCAGATCGGCGTGTAAGTCCTCGAGCCGCGGCGCGGGCAGTCGCGTTGCCCGCAAGCGGAGGGTCCGTGTGGGCGGGGGTCCATACGAGGAAACTGTCGTTTTTGCGGCAGATGTTGCGTTCGTGAATTTGGAGAATGCGGGCCGCTTCGCGGGAGATCCGGCCACTGGCGTAGTTGCGTATCGCCGCCTGCGAGTCGCCTATTATCACCTCGGCGTCCGTAGTGGCTATCGCGAGGGCTATGGCAGCTTCTCCGGCCGCCTCCGTCTCTTCCGTGCCTATCGTCGCACTCGTGACGCAAGTTCTACATGATCCGTGACCGCGACCACGAAGCCGCGGTGGCAGTCGTAACGGGCCGCGTCCACGTAAACTGTGTCTTTGCTATTGCCGCATTTCTTTTCAAGGTCTTGGGCGCGCCTGTTGCGCCGACCGATGTGATGTGTCGGGTGCATGTTCTTAGGCAACGGCCATAACGACGATGCGCTCGCGAATACGTCTGGGTATCCCGACCTTTTCGCCACGCTGCGTATGGTAGTTGATACCCAGTGTCTCGAGGATGTGTCGACCAGTTCTGGTCTTCGCCAGACGTTCGTACTGGGCGATGTTGTGTGCTTCGATTATCTCATCTAGAGTATTGTGCAACCCCAGCTCGAGAAATTTTTCCGTGCTGGTATTGGCCGGTAATCCGATTGCGCGTTTGTACGCCTTGCGGATGAGACAATCTAGTTTGGTGCGTTCAGTCGCCTGCCACTTGAGGTAGGAGGCGACGTACGTTATATGGTTCATAGCGAAAGCATGTACCAGGCGAATGGTATTGCTTTCCTTCATTCCGCTATGCCGATTTGTATTCGTTTCAGCAACCGGATTGTTTCATTGACCGCGCCCTCTAGTCTGCGAACGGTTTCGCCGTTGTGGCCGTTGGCGGACAGGCGCAAGCCCAGTACCCTAATGGTGTTAACTTGTGGGATAACAGTGCCGTCTGATGTGCGTACATTAATTTCTCTATATGCGCACTCGAATGCGGAATCGGCGGTCTTGGGTTTACGGCCTCTGCGCGATGGTCTGTAGAGCAGGAGCTCCGATTTAGCGGCGGAACATTCGAGGCCAGTGTCGCGAAGGTAGTCCTGCACCACGTCGACGGCTTCCTGCAGCGTTTGATCTACGTGGCCGTCATTTCCCTCGGCAACCCAGAGGGTGAATCATCGGCGTACAAGCTATGGTGGAGGCCTTCTATCTCAGCGAGTTTCGTGGTAATCCGACAAGCACGAGGTTAAAGAGCATGGGCGAGATTACGGAGCCCTGCGGCGTGCCTGTACAACCCATGTATATGTCCTGCGATTCTAGTCCGCCGATCGCTAATCGGGCCCGGCGGCCCGTAAGAAAATCCGTACGTAGTGGTACGTTCTTTCGCCCAGTCCCAACGCTCGTATACTTTCAAGTATCGCAGCATGGCTAACGTTGTCAAACGCCTTTTTGAGGTCGAGCCTGAGTATCGCTTTAGTGGATCGTGTGGGATTGTCTACAATATCGTGCTGAGTTGAAGCATAACGTCCTGCGTGGAAAGGTTACGACGGAACCCCCAGCATCGTGTGTTGGGAGCATGTTTCGGTCCTCGAGGTAGTTGGTAAGGCGAGCGAAAACCACATGTTCCATGACCTTACCAACGCAGGACGTCAGGGATATCGGTCGAAGGTTGTCAATCTGTACTCGTTTGCTCTGTTTGGGGATCATAATTATGCGCGCCGTTTTCCACGAGTTCGGTATAGCGCCCGCATTCCAGCACTCGTTCATGTAAGCCGTCAGTTGTTCTATCGACTCATCGTCCAAGTTACGTAGCGCTTTGTTGGTTATCCCGTCCGGGCCTGGCGCAGACTTTGTGTTGAGCCTGTGCAGCACCGCCCTCACCTCTGCAACGCTGAAGTCCTCGTCTAGCTCCGCGTTACCCTCACCTCCCAGGCGTATGCGATATGCGCGAGGGGGCATACGTGACTGAAAGTAACGGCTTCGCACGTCCATCTAGAAAGTCCGCGTGGGTGCCTTTGTAGTCGTGCAGCAACTTGTTAAGCTTTATGTGCGTGCGATGTTTTTCGTTCCCTCTGGATCCAAGAGGTGCCGGAGGAGATGCCACGTCTTGGCCCCGTCCCAGCTGGTTCTCCATCCCATTGCAGCTCTCTTCCCATTGCGTTTTGCATACCTGTAACTCGTGCTCTTCCATGTCCCTGCTTAGCCGTGCTATGCGCCTGCGCAGCGTTCGATTGTGGCGTTGACGCTTCCACCTGTCTTGCAGGCTGCGCTTGGCTTCCCACATGTGTAGGAGTTTGCTGTCTACTACTTCGAGCTGTGCTTCTGGCGGAACCTCCCGCGTCGCCGTTTCTGAATCCCCCTTGAGCGTCTCAGTCCAGCTATCTATATCCTCAATAGCCGCATTGCCACGATTCTGCTCTTTCCGGACTTTGCGAAACGCGTCCCAATCCACCAGCCGGTGGTTCTTGCCCTTGGTACCTTCCGATGAACGCGGTGGTGAGGTTCAGCGTCGACCTGGATCTCGATCACTGAGTGATTGCTACCCAGGTCCTCCTGTGTATTGTGCCATCGCGCGCTAGCAACGTTCTGGTAAATGTGAGGTCGGGTGAGGTGTCTGCAGATACGCTGTTGCCCCTGCGCGTAGGCGCGGAAGGGTCTGTGATGAGCTCGAGACCCTCATTCTGCGCATCGTCCCAAAGGCGCTTACCTTTTGGCGTTTCGTAGCCGTACCCCCACGCCGCGTGGGCGCGTTGAAGTCGCCCGCGATGAGCAAGGGCCCGTCGGCAGCTGCCTCGCGCGCCTCTCGCAGTAACGTGCTAAAGCGGTGTCTGGCTTTGGGTCTGCCATACACGTTCAGCACAAACAGGCTGGGGCCGCGCCCTTTCGTCGGGATGAGCTCTATGAATACATGCGGTATGCTAACGTTCATAAGTTCGCGTTGCGCCACGGTGAGGTTGCGTCGCACTAGCGTTGCAGCGGCCGGTGGGGCTCCCGCGGTCACAGCTTCGTCTATAGATTTGTACCCCGCCAACTTGACCGGGTCATTGGTTTCCTGCAATAGTATTACGTCCGGTCGTTGCCGGCTACGTAAGAATTGTTGGAGAAGCGCCCGTTTCCTCCTGTACCCCCTGCAGTTCCACTGCCAGATAGTGAACGTGTTCCGAGTGTTATGCTGTGTGGGCGTTGTGTTGTGTGGTTTCGTGTCGAGGCCATGGTGACTGTACGTGTTATGGTTTGCCGTCCGGCTGATCCTGCGCCTCTTCGTCGGGTAACGGCCTAAAGTACGGTTTCCCAGTCGTTCGTACTGGGCGACCCACTGCGCCCGGAAGTCGCATTTCGATATTGTCTATGCGCGTTTGCAGCGTCGCGACCATTTTTGTGAGCTGAGATATTGCAATGCTCAACTGTTCGGTTTGTGCGGTTTGCTGAGCAATTGCGTTGTAGGTTGCGCCGTTTGCTGCGCGTGTTGGGTCATCATCGCGTCTACCTTGTCGTCGAGTCTATCGACTCGTTCGCGGAGTTTCTCCTCGCGTTTCTGCGATTTGACGTCGAATTGTTCCGGGTCAAGTGCCTTACGTTTGGTGGGTGCGGGGTGCGCGTCTTGAGCCTCCATGACTTCCTCCACTTTCTCGGCTGTACTAGCAGCCGCGTCGGCTTGCGACGGGTTTAATTGGAGGAAAGGGAACTGTCGGGGCCTCCCCCTTCAACGTGGCAATTTCGTTTCTTAACCTTGCATTTTCCTGCTTTAGTTCTTGGATTATTGATTCGAATTGATCCAATCGTTTCTGCACTAAACTTTCTGGGTCGCTGTTGCGTTTGTAAGCAGAGCTGCCGTGTCTGTCTACATCTGGGTTTCTATCAATGGCAGTCTCGGTTTCGCGTTAGCGGTGCGCTGGGCGCGCGTCCGGAGGCGACGTCCACCCACCTCAATTTATGGGGGTCAACCTCTCCTCCGCCTTTTGGCTGCAGCTGTTGTGGTTGGCTCGGGCCATCGACGTGCTGCGAGGATTCGCTGAACGGGGTCGGGAGACGCTGCGAGAGCGGACTCGAGAACGAGTACGGGAGCGAGTGCGGCTCCGCGCACGGGTCTCCCTCGAGGCCGATCGACTGTTGCCGCGACGTCGTCTCGGTGCGTGGCGTCGTCCGTAGCCCTCCTCCCCGTCGTTGACGGTGCTGCTACTGCTGTAGGCGGCCTCAGCCTCCTCGCGCATTCTGCGTTCCCACTGTCGGCGCTTGACTAGGCAGGGTGTCTTGTACTTAGCTTTGCACTTGCGGTCTCCGGTGAGGTGACCCTTTCCGCACAGTTGGCACACCGGCTCGCACCGATGATCGTCGGGCGTGTTACCGCATCCGCACCCACGGCACTTCTTGTCGTCGGGTTGGGGCACACGTCGGCCCTGTGTCCCAGACGACCACACTCGTAACACATATCGATATGTTTCTTGTAAAGAGTGCACCTTATCACCATCCCGCCGGTAGTTCACGTAACGAGGGCACGTAGTATCCGTCGAAAAGGATTATCACGTTGGTTGTGTTTCCCATGCGCTTGGCATGCAGGACGTTCGGGTTGCGGTGGTGTAACCAGACTTCTCACGACGTCCGCCGGCTTTTCGTCTAGCGATATGCCTCTGATGAGGCCTTTGGACGTGTCTCCGGAGCCGCTCTGTAGGCACTCGCTTCGAACTCACGGTCGCCAATTCGCAGCTTGCAAATGCCTCCATATTGTCTAGCACGATCTTCTGACGGCGTGCTTACCACAATAACGTTTTGTCGCTCATTGAGACAGACGCTGTCCTCCTCGGCTACCTCGCGCCCCACCCCTGCAGCGTTGCGTATGCAGCAGTGGACGCGGTCCTTCTGGTAGTGGGATACGTTGAAGCCATCCGGGGGTCGCACGATGATCTTGTAGTCATCCGTTGGCAGGTTGGGCATTCGGCTCGTCATGGTGATTTTCCGCACGTGCTGCGTCGCTTTCTGTATAAACGCCGCCTTCTCGATAGACGCTGGCGTCGCTTGCTGGTTCTTCGCCGGTCGGCGTCTCCACCCGCCTTCTTGGTGTTTCGTTTGATCTCGCACCATCCCTGCTTTTTCCGAACTCTGTCGGCGATATCTCCTCCCCTTCGACTTGCACGAATTCCATTTCGGGCGCCGGTGCAGCGGATGGGGCACCCGCTTGCTCCGACGACTTGTCAGGCCTACCGTGCCTTGTCTACTGGCTTGACTGTCGTGCCAGCGTGGCGGTACGGGCAATCTTCGAAAAGTGACCGAAACACGGGCGGCTCACCTGCACAGATGGTATCGGGAGAGACCGCAGGACTTCGCAGTCACTTAGGAATACTCTGAACTGAATGGCTGGAAAGAAATCGCCGAAAACCATAGAAAATCTGCGGAGCCGATGTGATGCGCGCGTCCGCACACCGTGGCCCCTAGCGGCCAATCCAGTGATTTGAAGCCTCAAACATTTAACTATAATGATGACGCAAAATACTACAGGCATGAGTGTAAATGCTCCCTTATTTCCATGAACTTTGCATTTCCGAGTGCCAACCGGAAAGAAAGGGCCTGCTGCTAGACATTAGAGTTACGATGAACTTGAATAATTAATTACCCCCCCCCCCGCGAGGGAGTCTGCGCGAGGAGTCGTTAGTTAGATGCGGGCGACACCACGGACACTATAGCTGACGGGGGGGCGGGGGGGGGTTTGTCTCTTCCCACGCATAGCCGTGTGGGCTTTCCCGTGCTCGGGAAAAAGCGGATCGTAAGTTTGAACCAATGCGGGTGATTGGACTGAGGGGCCCCCTGGCAGAGGTAAAACACACTGTTTGGCCCCAGTTCACGTAATGCGGCACCCTTGGGCAGACTCATCCAAGAGGAACCGCATCTCCTAATTCCCCTGCATGTTTCTCTTTTTCTTTTTTTCGATGTTCTTTTACATACACTCTGGTTTCGTAGTTTCCCATGACGGCACTGAATGGTTTCGCATTCGGTTTCGTCTTCCTGCGACTCTACAGAGGTCCCTCCTGTTACTTTCCGATGCCTCCATTCCTCGGGAACACTGGCCTGGAAAGCCGGCGTTGAGGCCACCGCCATTTTCTTGGTTATGGACGCAACTCACCTGTTCTGCCCTCTTCTTTTCGCCCCTTCCCTTTTCAACCCACTCCGCTGTACACGTGTGGCGTTTCTATTTAGGAATGAATGAAATACCGTCTTTTAGGGGCGAAGCTCCTTGTTTAGAAAAAGTTTATTTACAGCATGTACAGAACACAAAGACTTCATACCATTCCAGTAACAGGCACTACACATCTGACCAATCTATATTCAGACAACATCCCTACGTTAAGTTGAATACATTTTCGACTGCAATTACATGTACAAAGTTCTTAGATGACAAAGACAGTTGCTAGAAAACATGGCATATGTGATAACAGATACACACAGGTTAGAAAGATAATACAGATCCAAATTCAATGTAACAATGAAATCATTACAACTCAACGGGCGCTGCTTAGCACCAAGTCGGTCGAAAAATGAGTTGTATCCTTCGTGTTCCACCTTGACGAAAGGGCACGACCAATGCCGCAGAAACTCTTGCTCCCGAGGAAGGAAAGCTCTTCGGAGAGGAACGCGAGGATCTCTCGTTCATTCTTCCCAGCTCCTTATGCTGGCTTGGGCGTCCCTCGTATGTAACCACCAGTGGCACATACCCGAAATAGGTATAACACTTAACCTCCAAGGGGGTGCCAGTGAGAGATTTCTTCTGTGCGTTGTTTAACAATAAAAAATAGTGCTCAATGTACATGCCAATGGCTGCTAATGGGGAATGAGAGACATGAGCATTCGGCTTTTAGTCAACGCGCACGCTGCGATCCCCATTAGCAGCCATTGGCGTGTACATTGAGCACTATCGGACAAGAAAGGGATGCTACATTATACTCGCTGGGTGTAACCTCCTTAACTTTAGAAAGGTTTAGCGAGCGTTGAGCGCAGTGCCATGAATACAATGAACTTGTATATACCATGAATGAACTCAAGGTGGTTAAAAATGAGAAGTACATACGAAGCGCAAGCCGTAAGAAAGTAAAAGCCGAATTCTCCTGTCTCTCATTTCTCATTAGCAGCCATTGGCATGTAAAATTGAGCCCTATCTGACAGGGAAAGGTGCTACGTTATACTCGCTGGGCGTAACCTCCTTGGTTTTCGAAAGGTTTAGCGAGCGTTTGGTCGCAGAGTGCCATGAATACAGTGAACTAGACTATACCATGAACTCGAGGTGGTTAAAGGTGGGAAGTGGACCAAAGCGCAGGCGTAAGAAAGTGTGCGTGTGCCACCTCTCGTTTAGTCCTTGGAATGTCCGCTGGATGGCGGTGCTTCTATATGGGGAATATATGATAAAAAGATGCGAGATGGTGGGACTTGGAGTGTTGAATAGATGAACAAACGGACCACAAACAGATGCATGGATGGACGCATGAACGGACGCAGGGGCGGATGCATGAAAGAACGCAGGGACGGGCGCACAAACAGACGCATGGACGGTCACACAGACGGACGCATGGACGGACGAATGCTTCGCCCCACTCTCCATCATTCACTCCGTGAATATGCTGCCATTTTTTTCCTTCTCTTCCTCCTCCCTCCTCACTCCACTCCTTCCACCTCTGCACCGCGTCAGTGCGAGGGCGTGGAATGGCTGGTACGACCCATTCAATGCTGCTAGCAGTTCTTAAAGAAATTTGTTGAACTCTAGAGCTGGGTTACACCACATAAAACCGAAAAGCCAATTTTGCCCACTTACGTTAAAAACGGTCTCAAACTGTAATCGAAAGCAAAATTTGAGGTTAAATAGTCCTAATAGAGGCACCGATTTCTAATATAATCGTTTATATGCCCTTAGAAAATTGAGGCGTGAGCACCAAATAGGTATTTAAGGCACTATAAAAAACACCATAAGATTTCTCTTTGACTTCTAATTCTGGCTCATATAACAAGTTTGCATGATAGAAACGCAAGGAACAAAATATGCATTTGCCTAAAATTCCGTCTCTATAATTATAAGCTTTGCCTCACGACGAGAGTGAAGTTGTTAATATGAAAAGACCCCATCTGCGCGGTGAGATCTTGTTACACATCATGAAGTGAAAAGACTTTTTTGGCGGTATTCACCTGATGTAACCATGTGGCCTTTTCATTGTACAACCAGCAGCTTCTCTGTTTGGGAGAAAAGCAAGTAAGAAAAAAAAAACACGAAAAAGCACGCTTTTCACTGTTTTGTACTAACATATAATGGCGGCCGCAGCGACGTAGCTGCATATTCCCTATATAACTTTCTGACCCCTCATTGCGACCACCTCAGGCGTTCACTGGGGCAGAGATTGCGACAGGCGCTGCCCATTTACCGGAGATAGTATACCTAATGTCAAACAGCGTCGGCAACAGCAACTCCTTCAGGAGATGCGCACTGCGACTCATTGCAGTGTTGCCAGGCGCTTGCATTCCTAATGGCTGCTCTTTTCTGCCTGGTGTTTTCCTCTTCACCGCCCACCTTTGCTCCCGCGTCGCTTGGCGGCATTGTGTTCGCTACGCTCGAGAGAGCTGCGCAAGCACCTCTCGATACAAGGAGTGAACTTGCCCATGAATTATGCATAACTGCGGTCGGCGACTAGCATCCGGAAAGCTGAAAACGAAGCCGACGTGGAAATCGCTTCTTGCAAGGAAAGTGCTTGCGTGTGACCACAACTTTTTTTACCTTTTTGAGTTCACGACTCAGAAAGTGCTTTTGTACTACTATAAGCGTTCTTTCTTGCCTTGTGTTCACGGCATCAGAACGCTTTCAAGACAAACAGAAAGACTCTTCAAGAGACACTAGGGCAAGCGGTGAACTAATTTTGTCTTGTTTTTAGCCTTAGATGTTCCTGCTCTTCAGTAGGTCTTTGAAAAAAACTGTCGGTTGAGCAACTCCATAGTGCGCAACCTACAAAAGAGGCATGAGTACTTACCAGCAGTATGTTCGTTAATAAGCTAAACTAAATATACTTATACAACGCATAATTTTAGGCAGCTCAGAAAAGCTAAGACTTCGTCGGAATGTTAACTTCCATTTGCTCTAACGGTCAACGTGTCTATACCTACGAAACCTTCGCATGTATGACAATATTTTGTACATACCACATTTGGTCTCAGTTATCTTAGGTATCATGTTTTCTTGGTGTCCATTTTATATAGCCTGATGTAGCTGACTGGATATGTGAATAACGCTGTTCCTGCTATGATGATGTCCTATCACTGCAATAGACGGAGGCGTTTAGACTTAAGAACTTAAATGCGCATATCCACCCTACCCAGAAATCTTGAATGATGAACAAGAACACTAACGGTCATGTTCCTTTACTTCTAACCAAAAACTTTGACCAATCTATAGACTTGTCAGCAATAGAGCCGATGCCGCATCAGATATGTTCTATACCTCAAATTCATGAAAACAATCGAAAGTTTGTGTTTTGTAAGTCACCGGGATTTCCCACTGAAAGTTCACTTTAGTCAGAGCTTCTTGGTATGAAAGCGTCATCTGAATTGCTGAAAGAAAATTTCTAAAGACCTCTCCAGGCTTGCTTTAAACTACACTTCTTCAGTGAACAAAAATACTGAGGTTGACACCTAAGTCTTTCTCGCATCTTCCAGCTGACAATAGTGAAATTTCAAGCAAAGAAGTTCAAAACGCTGCTAAAGCTATGGTTATCTTACCATTTCTGCGTTCTCCAAAACCGTTACAAGCTACGGATACAATTTTTGTGTGTTTGATGACTGCTTAAATATTTAGAAAAATACCAGCAATTTCAGGAAACAAGTACTTCGTGTCACCGTTTTGCCTACCTGTCTAAACGTATGTACAGAAGGACATGAGTTTCGAGACGACGCTTCATCACCCACCCCAAGCTTCTGGTACCTGTTACCCAATCAATAGTTATTTGTCTCATTGAAGGCGTTGGGATTAATTAGGCTTCAACGAAATCTCTTTCGAAAGTAACACCTGAAAGATAATTTTTATCACTATTAGGCAGTGTTACGAAGTAATGAACGCTTCGACTTCTCTTTTTTAAAGGAAAATTTTGACTACTCTTACTTTGCCAGATTTCTAAGCTAGTTCATTCACTTTATCCATATTTTGATGTGGACGCTGTGAATTTTGGAAGATGTCTAATTTCTAAATCATGAGGTTGTGTTCAGCACTCAAAACATCCGCTAGACGTAGCACTTTGCACAGAGACCCTTAAGTTAGCTAATTTAGGCATAGTAAAACCCACATCAATTGTTTCCGTCAATATTCAATAATGTTGAATTGATTTTTGTGTCGCGTAAAAGAAACAATCACGTGTGATAAAATAAAGCTTGAGCAAGAGAAGCACACTGAAAGAAAGTTCATTTGATAATCGAACGCGCTTTCTTAGCACGCGTACATGGTTAGCCCAAGTTAACGCTAGAAAAAAATATTTTATTCGAGATACGCTCACCAGCAAGCTGCACTGAAATGTTTTAGCGGTGTGCCTTAAGACGAGAAGTATATGTTTTCCTGCACATGTCAACGTTTTCCTAATTATTGGTCTTTACAGTAATAGAAGCGGTTCTGATCGCTACGTACCAACAATGATCAGACAATCTGAGCGCGCAGACGGTGGACTGAAATAAACCACAAGTTTTGAGAATGAACCCAGCGCGGTCTATGCTAGCATTCAAAATAAAACAGTCTCAAACTAAGGGGT
>WOVY01005231.1:0-13101 GCA_013436015.1 Rhipicephalus annulatus | reverse complement strand
TTTAGTATGTCCGAAGTGCTTGGGCTTGTACGCTTTGCAGTGCACGGATGTTAGTCTTGCACGTGCTGGACAGGACCGGAAGGCTGTACCGGAGAGTTCCGAGAAAGAGGGCTGTTAAAGCTGCAACATGGAGTGCACGGATGGGCCCCATGATTTTCCGGCGACGAACTTGAATACATTCTCAATGCCAATAAGCTTTTTCTTCAGGTATGTGACATGCGGGCTCCAGGTTAGGTCACGATCTACGATGACGCCTAAGAATCTATGAGTGCTCTTATATGGGATTGATCTGCCATCGATGCACAATGAGTAAAAAGACATCGGTTTGCGTGTAAACGCCACCGCTGCGCATTTTTCTGTGGCGATAGCCAAACCTTGCTGGCGAAGGTATGTCGATGTCATTGTTGCCGCTTTTCTGTATTCTTGCGCGCACTTGAGGTCGTGTCATGCCGGACGCCCAAATGCAAATATCGTCAGCGTAGAGAGATACATAAACGTCTGTGGCAGCATTTCGGTGAGCCCCACGAGAACCAGGTTGAAAGTGTAGGACTCAAAACACCGCCTTGTGGCACCCCACGACTGTGAAATACTTGTTCGTAGACCCATCTTCAGTTAAAACAAACATAGATCTCTTTGTGAGGTAGCTTCTTACCCATCGAAAGACACGACCTCCAAGTTCAGCTGCTTCAAGAGCATTGAGAACAGCCTCGTGGGTCACGTTGTCATAGGCACCCTTCACGTCTAAGAACAGAGCTACCGACAGCCGCTTCTGAGCTTTCTGATGCTGAACAGAGGTCACTAAGTCAATAACGCTATCAACTGAGGACCGACCTCGTCGAAAACTAGCCATAGCACCAGGATAGATGTTATAATGTTCCAGGTACCATTCTATGCGTGTAAGCAGCATCCTCTCCATGACCTTGCCAACGCAGCTTGCTAGTGCTATAGGCCGGTATGATGCCAAATCGAATGGAGACTTTCCGGGCTTCAGCAAAGGCAACCAGGCGACTACACTTCCACTCATCAGGCACCATTCCATCATGCCAAGACTTATTGAAAATGTCCAGGAGACAGCGCTGTGCCTTCGGGCCTAGGTGACGTAGGGCAGTATGGGTCACTCCATCCGGACCTGGGGATGATGAGCGTCTGCATGTGTTCAATGCCGCATGAAGTTCTTCTATGGTGAACGCAACCTCCATTTGCTGATCTCGTGCGACTGGAACATCCTGTGGCATTAGATCGATCGGTATAGAGAAGTCGCCGGCGATCTTTGCACAAAATTCCCCAGAAACATCAAGCTGTGAGCGACGTTGATGTAGCGCCAGAGCGGCGAAGGGGTGACGTTGTTGCGGATGCGAGTGAATACCTCGAAGAGTCCTCCATACGGGAGACAAGGGCTTTCGAGGGTCTAGCGAGTCACAAAAATTCTTCCACCGTTGTTCATGAAGTTTGTGCATTCGACGCTGGATTTTTTTTCTGAATGCGTCTGGATTCTCTGAGGTCAGAGATAGATTTCGTGCGTCTGTATCGTTTTTCGGCACGTCGGCGGACCGCTCTAAGTTGTTCCAACTCTTGGTCGAGTGCCGTGCGTCTCGATTCTTTCGAACATATCTTCGTGGAAGTCTCCATTGCACAACTAATCACTTCTTCAATGGATTCTGGTGGTCCGTGCATGCACTTGCTCTCCACTGATATCTGAAACTCTTCCCAGTCAATAAGTCTTGAATGTCCAGGGGAAGGAAATCGTCCAAACCTCTGACTGTCACGTACGTGGGGATATGGTCGCTGCCACGTGTTTCAATATCTGTGAACCATTGGACTTTCGTGACAATGCTATGCGACACTAATGTCAAGTCCAGGCAACTGCTGTAAGTTACTCCTCGGAGATAAGTAGGGCTGCCATCGTTCAGCACCTGAAGCCCGTGCTCTGAAGCGAGATCAACTAGGTCCGTGCCTTTTCGATTTGTCCTGATGCTTCCCCACAATGGATGATGGGCGTTGAAGTCACCCATCAATATCCAAGGCGCTGGAGTCGTTGCAAATATACCATTCAAGATTTGTTGATCTAGTCGACCTGACGGCGCTATATATGCGCCTATCAGTGTAAACGACAACTTCTTCTTTTTAACATATAGATACACGTAGTGATTTCCATTGTGAGAATCTACTCTTTGGAGAACGTAAGTGAGTTCTTTACGGATGTACACAGCAACTTGACTTCGCTCAATGCACGTTGAAGAAACGAACGATTCATAGCCCGACAGACGAGGTATTTTTGAAAAATGCGGTTCACAAATGATGATGATGGGAAACTTATTTTCGAAAATGAATTGTCGGAACTCAGGCATTCTTGACTGTAGACCTCTTGCGTTCCACTGAATTATGGAAGCACGCTTGACTTTTTCTCGGAAAGGCTGATGCGGTCCATGGTGCGCCATCTTGTTACTGAAGTCCGGCAAGAGCTGGTTCTAGTGTGTCCAAGATTTGCAGCGCGCATTTAGCGGCAGGGATCTGTAGACTATCCAATAGAGTGCGAATAACACTCATGAACGACCTCAGTACAGAAAAGACTTGTACCTCTTGGGCGGACAGACTGCCTGCTGGGGGCATATTCGTTGTTGACGGTCGATATTGCGGTTCCGTAGACACGTGTACACGCGGTAAAGTGGGCCAGTCAGAGCCGGATGTTCTCTGTAGCGCCACAGTGTCTTCCGGTACCTCTGGACGTACCCCACCTGGTGGCGGGGGCGGGGGAGGTCTCTGTGGTCGTGGTGGCGGTGGCGGCGTTAGTGAAGGCACCTTCGGCACAGCACTGCTTTTTCTTTTCTTCGAGCACCGCCGTCGACGGGAACGCCGTCGTTGAACAACCGTTACCGCTTCCTTTCGTGAGGATCCGTCTTTAACCATTTGTCTCAGAATTCTCCTCTCTTTCTTCAGTACTGGGCAGTCTTTGGACGAGGTCTCATGGTTGCCGTTGCAGTTGCTGCATTTTAGGAGAGTTGCTTGGCAAGCCTCTGCTTTGTGGGGTCCGGCACAACGTGGGCATGCTTGCTTGTTGTTGCACACAGCACTAACATGACCCAGTTTTAGACAGTTGTGGCACTGTAGTGGTCTTGGGATGTATGGTCGGACAACGTGACGAAAATGACCAACCTTTACATGTGATGAGATGCAATCACCTTTGAAGGTCACCTTGATGCAACAGGATTGGCCAAGCCGGCATACTTGCAATATGTCCGTTGCCCCAGTAGCTGGCTTTATCAGAACAGGAAGGTCTGCGTTCGGTATGGAAACATCAACATCATAAATGACGCCTGTCTTCGTGTCACTATCCTGCGGAATGTAAGTTCTGAGATAGATGCCTCCAAGCTCAGTGACAGTTCGCAGGGTATGTAGCGCAGCCGGGTGCTCAACGTCTATGGCCAGGATATTCTTCCGTGGGTTGAGTCTAATATCCTTTATCTCCTTAGGCACGATAGCTTCGAGACGCGCTGAGATCGCTTGCCTGTTCATGTTCTTCAGGTTGATCGAAGAGTCGACAGGAACAAAAAGTATGGTATGGCGTTCAGAACTGCACGCCGCCTTCACGGTAGAGACGCTAGCTGGCGAAGACGCGCCGACCATTCTTCTTTTAGCTTTACGCTTCACTGCAGGGATGAAATCTTCGTCGCTGTCTTCACTACTCGCCGTGTACAGTTCAGTGCTGTCACTGGTGCTGTCGTCCCTCCCGGCTGTTGCGCTTCCTTGAGGTTGACGTCGAAGGTGACGCCAAGTCCGGACTGCGTACGGTGGGGCCTGGATCCATCGCTGCCCGCAGGAGATCGATGATCCTCGGATAAATCGTAAATTCACACAAAAAACACCAAACGAAATAGGCAACGTTCGGTAGAAATACACTTCGTCGTCGTCACCTTCGTACAAAATTTGTGTAAAGGGAATGGGATTCTCGGCAGTGGGGCAGCCATGCAGTAGTCCCCACGTTTTGTTCGTTGCGTCAGTATGACGTCACCTAGAGTGAAAACTGATGTTGACGTCCTCGCTTGACCTTAATTCTTGGTGAATTGAAGTAGTCTGAAACCGCGTTAGGTAATTCTTTCGGGGAGGTGATTAGACCAATGTAATTGACATAAAATGAAAATAAAGAAAATATCTCTCGCATTGGAGTCGTCCTTGGCAACTGCACAAAGAATAGCACACTTATTTCTATTCAGCCATTGTGTGAGCAACAGGTACTTGGGGTTCGCTGGTGCTACCTAGATTTTTCAATCGGCTCAAAACAACCTTGGCACATAATACCTCTTTGTTCAAAAACATACCATCTTTCGGTAGCATCAACAGACTATTATTGCACACAACAGACTATTATTGAAGTACTGCATCGTATGAACACTGCCTTCCACGCCGTAATTATTTTTGTAGCGGGCAGATATTACACGCACATGAACGTAATCTTCCAAGAATCATTCTTTGCGTCATGTGCCCACTGTGCTTTGTACGATTCGCGGGCTGGCACAGGGAGTGTTCGGTGAAATGATTAACTTGATTTTGTCGGAAACTGCCAGGAAAAACGCTTAACAGTCTGTGCCTGCCTTTATAACTATCTTTTCCCGTCATCATTTTATTATCCAACTCATGAAAGCAGATTTTTGAAGCAACAGAATGCTTTTGTGTAAGAAAATGCGTACAATTTTGCAACATTCGCAAACGACACCGTTTGCGAATGTTGCGAAAAAAAGATGGGCCGAGGTTAAATATAAGACAGTCCATGTTTATTATACTTAGAGCAGAATTAGCAGTTACTCTTCTCCGGACGTGCAATTGAATTTATACTACATAACCGTTGAAAGGGACTCGTTTCGAATCTAAGTGTAGTCGAATCTAAGTGTAGTCGAATCTAAGTGTAGTCGAATCTAAGTGCAGACAAATTCGAATCTAAGTGTAGTCTGGTTAGTTTTTAACAAAAAATGGGGTTTCTCCGAGGGAGAGAAAAAAAGGGGGAGCAAGCAATAATTATCAAGGGTACGATTTGAAATTGAACCTGGATATTCAGCATAGCAAGCGCTAGTCTTGCAACAAAGCCACGCGAATAGTTGAAGCTGTTTATGAAAAAAAATGTGATAATCATCATTTGTTGTTCATTGTCAGAAACAGTTTGGTGCGAAACAGTCTGTGAATAACTGTCTATGATGGATTTCTGTACTTCGAGCGAAGCATTACTTGGAGATATTCATGTTTTTTGTAAATGGAGTAGTTCTATTCTCATGATGACCTTGTAATTCAGCATTGAGATAAATGCAGCGCTCGGACAATCAAGACACAAAGCATATTGACATCGCTGTGCAGCCACTCTGGCAAAAGGCTCTTCTGTTGACTACTGAAGAGGTCTTCCATCGAGGTTGTACCATAGGAACAATTACAGGGTGCTTTCGGCATAGGAGACGTTAGTCACTGTTTATTTAAATATATCCCCTGAGTGGACAAATATTTCGGAAAAATGAAATCAGACACTGTAAAGATTTTGGTCCAAGCACAAAAAAAAACGACACAAGAGCTCGTGTTCAGAAAAGCCAGGGCAATGAACTCGGTATAACTTATCATATTAATCTTTATTTCATCCAAAAAAGCTAGGCTTTTACGTTGGGAATACAAAAAATTCAGCTTCCTCTTTGCCGAGTCTACATGAACTCTAAATGGCCAAGCACTTTGTTGTAATGTGACGTATCATTGTCTTTGTTTGTTATCGTCGGAATCATAGTTTTCCCCGGTCTATTACAGTAGCATCGTGCCCCGCCGCGGTGGTCTAGTGGCTAAGGTACTCGGCTGCTGACCCGCAGGTCGCGGGTTCAAATCCCGGCTGCTGCGGCTGCATTTCAGATGGAGGCGGAAATGTTGTAGGCCCGTGTACTCAGATTTGGGTGCACGTTAAAGAACCCCAGGTGGTCAAAATTTCCGGAGCCCTCCACTACGGCGTCTCTCATAATCATATGGTGGTTTTGGGACGTTAAACTCCACAAATCTACAGTAGCATCGTGGTTTAGGTGGTTGGCTGCATGACCCTAAAGCGAGGGCTGCGGTAGCAGCGTTCGAAAGGTGGTGGAGTGCTACAAGTCCGTCCACTCTTCAGTTTAAGTACACGTCCAGGAGCCCCAAATAGTCCAATATTCTTGAGTCCATCCCTAACGGGCACCTTATAATCACCTCATGCTTTTGAACAAGACAACCCTGATAAAACTTACCATGCATTTACTCTAACCAGTGTAAAATAAACAAACAAGAAGGCCGTTGCTGG
Source organism: Rhipicephalus annulatus (assembly GCA_013436015.1). Taxonomy (NCBI): domain Eukaryota; kingdom Metazoa; phylum Arthropoda; class Arachnida; order Ixodida; family Ixodidae; genus Rhipicephalus; species Rhipicephalus annulatus. The sequence goes on along the minus strand of WOVY01005231.1, from coordinate 6,812 downwards.
ACAGTGTAATTCAGCCTGTGCAACTAATTTTCTTTGTCAATAGAAATAAGCTCTTGATTATATTTTATTGAAGTGTTGCTTTTTTAATACTACGGGTTTTTGTTGTTTGCCGTCGTGCACATCTTGAGCTACTGAGAAATCGGCGTCACGTATACCTGAATGCGGAATTATTCACCTTGTCATTACACTTCTCACCCTCTGAGCTATATCTTAACGGAAGCAGGATACCAAACTCTTGGTAACATATTGCTACATATCTATGTAGCATGAACGCACTGATACTGATATCTTTTCGTCCCGGTCGTCACCTACACATACAAGGCTGCACCTAATGCCATTCCAGAAAGTACATTGTTCTTTGACTCTACAGCAGCGAGTCCCCCAGAGCCATTCATAGGGTTCTTCCGTATACCGTGAGAACCCTGGCGGCTACTAACGTTGCGTCTGCGGTCACTGAACATGCCAATTAATTCAAGCAAGTGGTCGACGCCGACTGAAAACCACCGTTCGATACAGTGTCATAATTCAGAAACCCTACCTGACTCTTTCGCCTTCGACTTCCTCGCGCAGTTTTGGATCTCACCTGTTTCTGCTTCAGGCTTTTAGTCTGAGCTTCTTATAAAGTACTACGGGCCCTATCAGGTGTTTCGTCAAACATCTCCTGCTAATTACATGGTAAAGTGTGCTAAGCCATCTTCCAACATCCGTCGTCGCAAGTGAAAGACTGTTAACGTTGACTGGCTCAAGGCACAATATGACCTGGTGACTGCTCTCAAAGTCTCCAGAATATCTATATTCCAGCACCGGATGTGACTTCGAGTATATCACATGGGAATGCCACTGTTTTGGTACGATAATTATTATGCAAAAGAACCTTACGCATTTTGCTTAAGTCCGTTTATTGGCATGCCCTCAATGAATATTTTTGCGCTGTTATATTAGTGTGAACCACTTTAGGACTTTTGCGACAGGTTCCAAAAAATTCCCTTTGGTTTACCGCTGTTTGAGTGGACTCAATTTTATCGGTAACCTCTTGCGCATATCAGGAAGTTCCGAAACTAGTCGTTCAAGCGGCTTTGTACTATTTTAGAGTCCGCGGTACACGCTTCACTATTGAACCAACGGCCAGTATGATGGTGGAAGACGGATATTTTGGTAGATTTTCTTTCACAGAAAGGGGCATCTTTATTTACCCCTCTAGAAACAGGTTTAGGCGCTAAATGTACGTTTTGCAAAAGACTACACGTTTACAAATCAAGTCATCTCACTCGAGTCACAAGACGAACGATGGCGCATATCTGTCAAAGTGGGATTTCGCACGCACCATTGCTGTCTCTTGCCGTTACTCTGAAGAGAACGAAGACAGCGATCAGAACATATGCATCTGTATTGTGTGTGCACACAAGAATCTTTTACTTAACATGTGCAATCTCTTTGACGAAACACGGTGGGTGAATGTACTACTCAATCAGCCTTGTGAGTTGTCACTCAAACCATTATTTCTCTCATTCCTTCCAGCCATAGCTGCAGTTTCTAATGTAGGAAAGGGAAGCGCAACATTATTCACGCAGTATTTTTTCGAGGCGAGACACTATGATAAAGAAATCAACAGCGTCATAGGCATACCTCTTTATGCATTTATTTTTTCAGTGAGATCAATGTTGTAAAACATGCCTTGAGCGTTAGATTATAAGATGGAGACACAAGCTTTATTTAGGTGAATGTGAGCACTTATGTGGAGCGCTTGTGCTGCGTTAAGCCAGACTAGTACAGTGTCTCTACAAAACAGAAAAATAATTAAAAATTTTGCCTTTTGTGGAAGATATAGAACAGTTGAAGCATTCCAGCAACTTGCATTTTTGTTCACCGTTTACTTTCTGTAAATCACAGCTGTGTTCTGCAGCACAAGCCCGAGAAAGTTCGAGCCAGAAACTACGTAACAATTAAAAATTAAACACTAAGGCATACTGTAACCCAACAATCTTGTCCACGCGGCCCTCGGTATTGAAGGGGAAAGAAGTTTCAAAGTGCGGAATGTTTGACGCTTAATACTCTCTTCACTCCCACGCACTATTGTTGCGGGCGTGCATTCTAAGGAATCGAAAAGTGAATGCGGCATTCAGCATGGTCGCTTTGATTCTTTTAAAAAAGTGTGGTAACTATATGAGCAATTCACTGAATTCCGCCCTCGATCGCAAGCTTGCTCTGAAACACCTTCAGGAGTACAGAAAACTTGAAAGTGAGAAAGAGAACGAATGTTTACTAGTTAGCAGATGTTTTGTTCATAACAAAAACAAAGAAGTGCTCGAAACACCACGTGCAAGTTTGAGGGATATTTCTGTGAACTGGACCTTTCTGTAAACCGTCATATTGCCAAAAGGCGGCAAGATGTTCACGTGGTCTTTAAAGAGAGGCTTTTTTTTCTTAGTACTACTATAGTAGTAGTAGTCAGTTTATTCATTTCTTGCAATGCAATGAAAATTATTCAGATGCAAGAAGAGTTAATTACATCTATAAAAGGTTTCTGCAACTGTAGTTCATCACATACAATTTTTGTAGATACAAAAAGCAACAAAACTGACATGACATGTGCCACATGCGCGTGAACAAAAAATACAGTAATCAGAAACAAGCAACACATAATACACTTAACATAGTGCATATACACAAGTGATACACACAAAAAGGAGAAAACTAAAACAAGACAGGAACAAGACTAGATGCATCGTATACCGCAATGAAACCACACGCTTTCCCAACACTTGGGAAAATGACAAAGCCCAATTAATTCTACCTCCTCTTTTTAGAAAATATGGATAAGTCATAATCAGTAATTTCTTTCTTGATTCAAGTTTTATTCGAGCTGTTTTCGAAATGTCCCTACACTGACGTCAAACTGCAAGGCATTCTGGAACTCCTTAACTAATAGCATTGACTGGCAGTGCAGTGTTTGTTTTCTATACTTTGTCCTGTTTTTTGTAAACGCTTTAAGTTTAGTTTAGCAGGATAGCGATAGTCAATTTCTTTTTGTTTATGGCACTTGTTTTTTGTGTAGCCTTTGAAATAGTTTAAACATTATATTTGGTTTGCAGTTAACATTTCATGTTTATGAAAGAACACTGAAGCGCGCAAGTTGTCTATTCTGTTCCAGTGATATTATTATAAGCGAAATGGTATCTTTTGTAGCGTAAGAGGTATGTTATATTGTTTTGTTGTTGTACTTCATAATAGTATACCGTAACAAAAGCCTCGAATAGAATAGGGCATGGCAGAAAATTTTCTTTTATTAGTGAGGAATGAGGAAACCATTTCTACACAGCCATTCTACCATTTGTGAAAAGTCGCCTAATTATATGAATAACATGGATGTTTCACGTTATTTCTTGACAAAAACATACCCTAAAGAATTTAAATCTGCCCTGCTCTGCTGGAGCTAGTTTGAGAACGAAGGTCAAATACTCATTTACATTTTTTCTTGTATTTCTTAGTGATTTGGTGTAAAATAGCGTTCGTGTCGTCCACGTACATACTTAAGTGCGGTGAGGAGGGTATACATGCAGTATCCTTAACGTGAAGCAAAAATGACAGATGACCCATTGAAGAAAGCTTGTTTGGAAATCATTCATTGCTATTTAAATCGTAAGCAGTATAGATACTTTGAACTACCACAGCATGGCATCATCATCCGCAGCAGCCTGACTACGGATGACTGCCAGTTGGACGTGTTGGTGATGTTTCATGAGGAGACAAGCCCAAAAAATACACACACTCAGAGAGGACACAGACAAGCGCTTACTAGCAACTGAAATTTTTATTTCGAAGCAAACACTAATAAATACATCACACGCATGTCCGTCACTTCCAACTTCCCCTGTCATCATCAAAAACGTGATATTACAAAATATGCACGCGCCCACAATCGAAACAAACACGTACCAAGAACTAAGAAAAAAACGGGACACAGAGAAAAACACTGAGTTATTGGACGTCCAAAAAAGCAAATTATGCATCGTGTTAGTAGAACTGACGCATGGCTGACGCAACTGTCCCCCTCTTTTCCTTATTATATACGCTTCCATTATTTCTCTCGTTGTCCGCTTGTTGTGCCTGTCAATTATTCGTGTGTCGTAAAATTTCGGTTGGCATGTGCATTCCTTGTCAGTGCATCGGTAAGTGTGAGTAAGGGGCCCCCTTTAGTTTACGACACACGACACACAAAAAGTTTACGACACACGAATAATTGACAGGCACAACAAGCGGACGACGAGAAAAAAATGGAAGCGTATAGAATAAGGAGAGGAGGGGACAGTTGCGTCAGCCATGGGTCAGTTCTACTAACAGATGCGGAATTTGCTTTTTTGGACGTCACATAACCCAGTGTTTTTCTCTGTGTCACGTTTTTCTTAGTTCTTGGTACGTGTTGTTTCCGATTGTGGGCGCGTGCATATTTTGTAATATCACGTTTTTGATGATGACAGGGGAAGTTGGAAGTGACGCACATGCGTGTGATGTATTTATTAGTGTTCGCTTCGATATAAAAATTTCAGTTGCTAGTAAGCGCTTGTCTGTGTCCTCTGTGAGTGTGTGTATTTTTGGCGCTTGTCTCATCATGAGCCTGACTACGCCCACTGCAGGGCGAAGGCCTCTCCCATGCTGTTATACACCGTCCTCTCGAGGTTTATCGGTAGATTACCGTTCATGATTTGAGAATGCTTGTCGAATGTGATGCTAATGCCAAGTACGACAGTTTGGTTTTTTTGCGCTTATCATGATCCTCTCACACCATACGGACTTTTTGTAGGGGTTCTAACACAGTGTATCTTATTTTTCATGTTATTATAAGATCACGGTAGATTTTGTAGAGTTACAACTATCCAGACTGAATAAAACGATGGAGGTGGACCCCCTGTTCACGAGAATTTATTTAAACAAAAAAAGGTGAAGGGAGTTGCACGTAAAAGACGCCTGTCTTGCAAAATAGGCATGGCGTAAATTTTATCACGGCTTTTTGTTATTTTTAAAAACGTTATAGAGGCAGCCTGGTTTCATTCTCAAATGTTAAACCAAAGACGTCGCGTTCGAAGCCAGTACTTGACTGAAGTTTGTGTGAGTTTATGCGTGTGTGGGTGCATGTTTGTCAGTGTATATGTGAGAGCCTGTAAGCGTGTGTGTTTGTGTGCACATGTGTGTGACTGTGTGTGAGCGCTTGCTGTGGGCATGCGTGTGTTAGCATGTGTGTGTATGTATGTGTGTTTGAGCGTGTGTACGACGTGTGCGTGAGAACGCGCGTGTTCGTGTGTGCATCTGTGCCTGTGTGTGTGTGTGTGATCACAAAGCAAATACTATTCGGGTTGCTTGTTTTAATTTCATAATCTTTTCACAGTCTTTTAGCAAATAAGGAGCAAAAAAGCACTTAAATGCAGTGATGAAACAAACAATTGAATAAATGAGAAAATTTTGAGATAACGCAGAAACTCTTGACAAAAACGGCTACCTAGACCTCACACGCAGCAATTTCTTACAGGCTTCATGTAACATAGCCACTCCGTATCTCTCACCTCTCGATAACTAGTGTTCTTGCTAACTTTCTAAGTTACTCAGTGATGACTCTAAGTTTTACTCAGAGTCATCATCATGTTGTTCATCATAATTGCGACATATTTAATGCTGCCGAACGCGTGTAACGCTCTTAAAAGCTGCGACACTGGTATTCGATCAAAAGTGTAAACCCGTTATAAGGAACCTTTCCACTCGTTTATAGTCAAAGGCGATGCCGGCGCTTTTGGCCAGTTTAATAAATAGCGGAGTCTTTCAATCGATATTGATTACACAGTTAGCAAACATCGTCGCCTCGACCAGTTCTCCTGGTGCGGGTACTTCAATATCCCTGTTCCGCACAAAAGCTTCGAGTTTATCAGAAATTTTACACCCTTTTGATCCTCCGTTTTCTCGAAAAAGGAATTAGAAGTAAGCGCGGACACAGATATTGGAGTCAATATTTGCAGAGAACTTTCTACCGGAGGCGTCGTGCCATTGAAGCCAGTTATATAGCGGTTGCCTTTCCTATATCGGTCTAAATGGCGTAGTCTTTCAACAGCCTGTGTGCCGAGAGCCACTGGTTGGGCAAGGCCTGAGCTACGCTTTGATGTGTTTCTTTTCAAGAGTTCATTATAGTTTTGTAGGCCTTTCATGCGTGATAACGACACCTACTGGCATCCCTTCATACCTGACGTTCGTCGGCAGGTGTAGTGCTCATTTAGCAAAGGGCCATCTGTAGTCATCGTTGATAAGCAAGAGCTGTGGACCATTTAGCCACCTGTAGTCTCCAATTTAAAACGAAGAATTCTTTTGAAATCCACCCATTGATATTACTATCCGCAACAACTCGGCACGTGCAGCCGGCACAGGTAAATCGACTTCTAGTCTGTATTTAGGATATACACTGTCAGTGTTGAGGGATTTCCATGCACGCTACTGAATTTATTGTTTTCAATTATTGTTCTGGGGGCTTCCATTCTTGGTCTGAATTTTGATTCTACCTAAATGTATTTTGTCCAGCGCACATTTAAGTCACTAAACAAAACAGCTGAGTGAAAAACTACCTGAAACATGCGTGATTTTTTGTTCAACAGAAAGGTTATTTTATGCAGCGCACGTATAACGTTGTAGAAGAACAGACCGAGTCGTTCATGACGTGCAGTGCGTGATCCTTCCTACGGTACGAATGAGCTAAATCCTATACAAGTGGCTCGATTTCAGAAGAAGCTATTTAGTATAAGGCGTGATGCCTTCACGAACGCTAGCTGATCGAT
>WOVY01005230.1:0-12686 GCA_013436015.1 Rhipicephalus annulatus | reverse complement strand
CCCCCGTGTGTCCCTAATCCACTTTGCTCTCTTCTTGTCTCTTAAGGTTTTACCTACCATTTTTCTTCCATTGCTCGCTGCGTCGTTCTCAATTTAAGCTGAACCCTTTTTGTAAGTCTCCAGGTTTCTGTTCCGTAGCTAAGTACCGACAAGATACAGCTGTTATATACCTTCCTCTTGAGGGATAGTGGCAATCTACCTGTCATAATTTGAGAGTGCTTGCCGAATATGCTCCACCCCCATTCTTATTCTTCCAGTTACTTCAATCTCGTGGTTCGGCTCTGCGGTTATTACCTGCCCTAAGTAGACATAGTCTTTTACAACTTGAAGTACACTATCACCTATCTCGAAGCGCTGCTCTTTTCCGAGGTTGTTGTACATTACTTTCGTTTTCTGCTGATTAATTTTGAGATCCACATTTCTGCTCTCCTTGTCTACCTCCGTATTCATGAGTTACAATTCGTCCTTTGAGTTACTCAGTAATGCATTGTCATCGACGAAGCGCAGGTTACTAAGGTACTCTCCATCAACTCCTATCCCTAACTGTTGTCATTCTAGGCTTCTGAAAAACCTCCTGTAAGCACGCGGTAAATAGCATTGGGGAGATTCTGTCCCCCTGTCTTACACCCTTCTTGATTGGTATTTTGTTGCTTTCTTTATGAAGCACTAAGGTAGCAGTTGATCCTCTGTAGATTTCTTCCAGAATGTTTAGATATACTTCATTTACGCCCTGATTCCGCAGTGTCTGCATGACGGCTGATATTTATACTGAATCAAACGCCTTCTCGTAATCTAGGAAGGCTATGTATAGTGGTTGGTCATACTCTGAGCATTTCTCTATTACCTGATTGATAGTATGAATGTGGTCAATTGTTAAGTAGCCTGTTCGAAATCCTGCTTGTTCCTTTGTTGATTGAATTCTAACTTTTTCTTTACTCTGTTACAGTTACCTTTGTAAATAGCTTGTATACTACAGAGAGCAAGCTGATCTGCCTGATCGCTTGCGAGTTAAGCAACATGTTCCACATTTTTCCGTTTTTCTTGGTCGCCTTCGCTGGCGGTGCGTCTTACCTATACCCAGTAACTATGCCAGAATTACCCGCTCGTATCCGGCGGCTCTCCGTCGCTCCTTTCTAGTTCATCTCCTTCTTGTGCTCCTTGTTGTCTGTTGCTACCTCGTTCGCCCGTTTGTTTGGTTTTTTTTTTAGGGTCTTCAAACTGTGAGGGTGACCCTCTGCTACGGGAACTTGTACCATTTCACTTAGATCCTCCGAAGAAGGCTGGTCCACCAGCCGAAACTGTTAGGATTAAATAATCCTAACAGGATTAATAGGATTAATAATCCTGTTAGGATTAATAATCCTAAAATGTTAGGTCAGGTAGATCCTCCGTGAGCCGTCACAACGTGGTTTCGACGTTTAAGCCAGAGTCTGGCCTTCATCACGATTGAGGGTACAGTTTGTTGGTGCTCAGCTTTATACAGTCTTAAATCATAGGAGAGAGAAAGAAAAAAAGTGAGAATATATATAAGGTGGACTCCCCCGGGCTCCCCCTTTCACTCTTCTTTCCCCTACCACTTCCTTCTTTCTCTCTTTTCTCCTTTTCACCTTTAGGATGTCTGCGGTCTCTGTATCCTTCCTTTTACTTACGTATTGTTCCCGACCAGACGGCACCGCATGGCTCTGGTGGTTCGGTGGTGGGCCAAAGAGCTTTTTAAAGACGTTTAAGCCTTTAACTACCCAGCACCTCATCGACATCTCGTCGTTAAAAGAGGGGCGCCGCGTATTGCCCAGAGACTGGCAAGCGGGCGCAATGTCAATTCTTGCCTGCTTCTGGATTACTCGTGCAGTAGGGGCCTCCCGATTGTGCACAGCGTTGCTGTTGGGAATTTCATACTTGGCACACTCAATTGGATAGTAAGGTGAAAACAGAAACAGACGACGCTGTACTTAGAAAGAGTAGTTACACTTGGAAGTACTTTGAGTTGTCCAGTGCCCGTCGCAGCTGCAGTGCCGTGAACTCGGTTATTATTTTCATTATTGCCTTTATTGTTTTTGAATGATTCAATTTCTGCATGTGTACCCGGATTCTCATTTATTCCTCTATCGAGGATGTGAAATCGGTGGATAAGATATGACTGTCATTGTTCACGTTCTCGGTTTGATTTAAATCCCGTCTCTAACAGTGTTACTGATAGTTTGTCGAATGCATGGTCGGGAAGATTGAGATGTTTTGGTAGAGGTAGACATGGGGCTGATTTCGCAGGGGCTCTGTGATTACTGAAACGAATCCTAAATTTTGTTTGTTTCTGTTTGTCCGATGTACTGCATACGGCACACGTTGCATTCAAATAGTTATACCACATTAGAGGAATCGCATGTCAGATTTCCTCGTATGTTAATCGAAAGCTTGGATTGTGTGCTGGTTGTATATATATATATATATATATTGCTAGTACGCCTTTAGTGGTGAGCAGAAGAGACGTTTACTTTGTGGAAAACGTAGCGGTAGAACCGACCAGCTGTCAAGCGGAGCGAGCGCGAGCAGCAACAACACTCTTCCTTCTCTTCTTCAGCTGGCGTTCCGGCCTGTGCCAAATATCAATGCTACAAATCACTCCCCCCCTCAGAAAAGGAGCCATCCTCCTGGCGACCTATGGAACGGGTACGACGGGTGGGTCGTAGTGCGGCTTCAATCGATCTACGTGAACAGTCTCGCGGCCTCGATGCCGTCGGTCTGTTGATGGTTGAACCGGCTCAACAATATAGTTAACCGGTGAGGCCTGACGTAGGACTCGGTAGGGGCCTTCGTACTTCGGCAGTAGCTTGGTGGAAAGACCAGGAACAGATGAGGGAACCCGAAGCCATACCAAGGCGCCAGGCGAGTATGACTGCGAAGACAGGTTTTCGTCGTGACGGTTCTTCTGGTACGCTTGATCTTGTGCGGTTAAGGAACGCGCGAGTTGCCTGCATTCTTCTGCATAGGTGGCGACTTCAGATAGAGTTGTGGATTCCGAAGCGTCTGGATGATACAAGAGAATGGTGTCCATGAATGAGGAAGGTTCGCGCCCGTAAAGGAGGAAGAACGGAGAGAATCCTGTCGTAGACTGAGTGGCGCTGTTGTAAGCGTAAGTTACAAAGGGCAGTATGCGGTCCCAGTTGGTGTGATCAGCGGACACGTACATGGATAGCATGTCGCCCAGTGAGCGGTTAAACCGTTCGGTCATTCCATTCGTTTGCGGATGGTATGCGCTGGTTGTCCGATGCACAACGTTGCATTCGCGAAGAAGGGCTTGTACGGCTTCGGAGAGGAACGTACGGCCGCGGTCACTGAGTAGCTCACGAGGCGCGCCATGGCGTAGAATGAGATTGTGAAGGATAAATAAGCCAACTTCACGTGATGTGGCCTCTGGCAGCGCAGCAGTTTCAGCATAGCGTGTCAAGTGATCAATGGCGACAATCACCCAGCGGTTCCCGTTAGGCGTATAGGGAAGGGGACCGTACAAGTCAATTCCGATGCGGTCGAAAGGGCGGGAGGGGCAAGGCAACGGCTGCAGTTGTCCATTGGCTATGTGTGGTGGGCTTTTTCGGCGTTGACATTTGGAGCACGAACGCACGTACTGTCGGACAAAGCGGTACATTCCGCGCCAATAGTACCGCAGCCGGAGACGTGCATACGTTTTTATCACACCGGCGTGGCCGCATTGAGGATCCGCGTGAAAAGAGTCGCAAATGTCGGCACGTAGGTGGCGAGGAATCACAAGCAACCACTTGCGGCCGTCAGAAAGGTAGTTGCGACGGTACAGGAGTCCATCGCGGATGGTAAAGTGTCGAGCTGTGCGCTGCAGTGAACGATTGGGCGTAACTTGGGACGGCTGAGACAGTAATTCTATCATAGAGGCTATCCAAGCGTCTTGGCGCTGTTCATAGGGCATGTCCTCGTACGAAAGTGCCACAGCATCGAGGCTGGATACAGAAGTACTTCCGTGTTCATGGGGAAGTGGAGAGCGGGAGAGAGCGTCGGCATCTGAATGTTTGCGGCCTGACCTGTAGACGACACGGATATCATAGTCTTGGAGGCGTAACGCCCAACGAGCGAGACGGCCAGATGGGTCTTTTAGTGACGATAACCAGCAGAGGGCGTGGTGATCAGTCACGACGTCAAATGGACGGCCATAGACGTAGGGTCGAAATTTTGTGATTGCCCAGACGATGGCTAGACATTCTTTTTCTGTGACTGAATAATTCTGTTCAGCCCTAGTAAGAGTGCGACTGGCATAAGAAACGACGTACTCGTCGTATCCAGACTTGCGTTGAGCAAGAATAGCGCCAAGTCCGACTCCACTTGCGTCGGTGTGTATTTCTGTAGGGGCATCAGGATCAAAGTGACGGAGAATCGGTGGAGATGTCAGCAATTGACGTAGTTTCGCGAATGCCTTATCGCAATTGGAAGACCACGCCGAAATGCCCTCGGTGTCAGAAAGTAGCCGTGTTAAAGGGGCCATGACAGATGCAAAATTACGGACAAATCGACGAAAGTATGAACATAAGCCGATAAAGCTCCGGAGTTCCTTAAGTGTCGATGGCTTCGGAAACTGGGCGACAGCACGGAGTTTTCCAGGATCAGGTAGAACGCCGTCCTTGCTGACAACATGCCCTAAGATGGTGAGCTTCCGGGCGGCAAAATGGCACTTTTTCAAATTTAGTTGGAGCCCAGCATGTGTAAGGCAATGCAGGACACTTGCGAGGCGCAGAAGATGGGTATCGAAGTCTTTTGAAAAAACGACGACGTCGTCCAAATAGCAAAGACACGTCTGCCATTTAAGGCCTCGAAGTATGTTGTCCATCAGACGCTCGAAGGTGGCTGGGGCGTTACAAAGGCCGAACGGCATCACGTTAAACTCGTACAAGCCGTCCGGAGTTACAAACGCAGTCTTGGCGCGGTCAGCTTCATCCATGGGTACCTGCCAGTATCCCGATCGAAGATCCAGCGAAGAAAAGAATTCTGCACCTTGCAAACAGTCGAGAGCGTCGTCAATTCTGGGGAGCGGATAAACATCTTTGCGCGTGATCTTGTTAAGGCGCCTGTAATCCACACAGAATCGGATGCTCCCGTCCTTCTTTTTGACCAGTACCACCGGGGAGGCCCACGGACTGTTAGACGGCTGTATAACGCCACGATTGAGCATATCAGACACTTGATCGTCTATAACTTGGCGTTCGGCGTGGGAGACCCGGTATGGACGCTGACGCAATGGTGCGTGGGTGCCAGTGTCAATACGATGGACAATTGCAGATGTTCGGCCCAGACTGGTTTGTTTGAAGTCGAACGATGAGCGGAAATGGTCGAGAAGTGTCAAGAGTTGAGTTCGTTGGTCAACAGGAAGGTCAGGATCAATCGATGGAAGGAAGACGTCGAGGGAAGAGGTGGCGGATGTGAGAGCGGAAGTAACACTGGCGATCTCAAGGCTTTTTGCTTGATAGGGCAGTTGACTGGTGCAAACACAATCGATGTCCTCAAGGCGGCCGATGCATTCGCCACGGAATAGGGTGACTGGTACAGAAAGGAGATTCGTGGCATAAATGTTTGCGCAAGTGGCTTCGACCGTCAGAAGAGCAAAAGGCAGAAGAACGTTTTTTCGAGAAGTGAAGTCTTCTGACGGCGTGAACATGACGTCCGAAAAAGCGGCATGGTCGCACGAGATCGGCACAATAACAGAAGACATAGGTGGAATATCAGTCTCCGCGGCGACGACAACACGAGAAATAGAAGGCTTATTATAATCGTCGTCGGAGAGCGATGACAATTCTAGTTCGGCCCGGGCACAATCAACAACGGCATGATGTGTGGAAAGGAAGTCCCAGCCTAATATGACGTCGTGTGAGCAGTGTGGAAACACGATAAATTCAACCACGTACAGAACGCCCTGGATGATTAACCGAGCCGTGCACGTCATAGAAGGGTTCACGTGATGCGCTGTTGCCGTACGAAGGGAGAGACCAGAAAGCGGAATCGTAACTTTTCTTAACTTGCGACACAATGCTTCACTCAATACAGACACGGCAGCTCCGGTATCTATTAATGCTTGAACGGCGATACCTTCAATCAAGACAGTTATTTCATTATTCGGTAGAGAACGAGGCCTTGTAGAGTTCGACGGTGGCGCAGTTCTTGCCTCCGGAACTGCGATGGTCAGTTTTCCGTTTGGGCAGGTGGTGCACGCCGAAGCATTGGTGAAGGCGAACGTCGGCGCGGGGAAGGCGATCGGCGTGGGTTGAAGGCGCGGCGGCTCGGCGGAGAAGTGTCCGAAGCTGCATGGAACGGCAGCGTCTGTGGTGGTTCTGTGGGGGCGTAGCCGTAGGTGCCATCAATAATGCCTGAGTGAGGGACGCGCCGGCGACAGAACCGCTCAACATGGCCAGGCTGACGACAGTAATAACAGATAGGTCTGTTATCCGATGTACGCCAAGGGTTGTTGGGAAGCGTTGAAGGACGGCGGTAAATGGGAACATGCGAGCCTGCCGGTACGCGTGTTGCGTATAAGGCGTTCGTTTGGTGGGCAGGGTCGACGACGTTTGACGGCGCATGTACCTGCCTTCGCGCGACGTCAGCGTAAGTCAGGGGAGCGGACACAGGTGGTGGCTGGTACGTGGGGGGAAGTGCCTCGCAGACTTGCTCTTCGATGGTTTGGCGCAGTGACGAGGTCAGCCCATGCGTATTGCTGGGAAGCAAGGGGGCAAGGGACAACTGGCGTGCCACTTCCTCTCGGATAAATTGCTGGATTTGCGGGGTCAATACAGTCTGTTCTGGAGATATTGCACCAACGGTCAATGCTGGCGTGCTGGTCATGTCGAAAGTAGGCCGTCGCGTTGAAATGCGCTGTTTTCGCAACTCATCGAAACTTTGGCAGTGTTGGATGACTTCCGAAACTGTTTGCGGGTCTTTAGCCACCAGCATGTGGAAGGCATCGTCCTCGATGCCCTTCATAATGTGTTTTACCTTGGCGGTTTCCGACATGCCAGGATCAAAGCGACGGCAGAGGCCTACGACGTCCTCAATGTAGGACGTGAAACCCTCTCCCGACAGTTGGGCGCGATCCCGCAAGCGCTGTTCTGCACGGAGCTTGCGCACTGTCGGTCGGCCAAACACGTCCGCGAAGGTGGTCTTGAAAGTGGCCCAGTCGGTAAGCTCGGCTTCGTGGTTGTTGAGCCAGAGCTCTGCTACTCCTCTGAGGTAAAAGTGGACGCGGCCCAGTTTGTCGTTTTCGTCCCACCTGTTGTTGACGCTTACTCGTTCGAACGAAGAGAGCCAGTCCTCGACGTCCTGCTCATCGGTGCCGTTGAAGATGTCTGGATCTCGCTCTCTCGGGACGCCGGGACAGTGGACAGGTGGAGATGTAGGAGCCGTCTGCTGTGCAGCGTCGATGGACATTGTTGATGGCGAAGGTAGAGTTCGGTTGCGGAGTTCCAGGATGGAAAAAGGTACCCAGCACTCTCCACCACTTGCTAGTACGCCTTTAGTGGTGAGCAGAAGAGACGTTTACTTTGTGGAAAACGTAGCGGTAGAACCGACCAGCTGTCAAGCGGAGCGAGCGCGAGCAGCAACAACACTCTTCCTTCTCTTCTTCAGCTGGCGTTCCGGCCTGTGCCAAATATCAATGCTACAATATATATATATATATATATATATATATATATATATATATATACAACCTTCCAATTCAGCGCCTTCTAATATATATATATATATATATATATATATATATATATATATATATATATATATATATATATATATATATATATATATATATATATATATATATATATTAGAAGGAGGTTCATTGAATAAACCAACTGCCTGGTTCAAGAGGCGTCAGTCACTGTCCACGAGCTCAGCTCTTCGTCGTAGTCGTCTTTCACGGGTTCCAACTAGATACTGTCTCTCTCCCTCTTCCACACTACATTTGCCCCGGTGGTGAAAAGGAGCCATCCTGGCGACTCACGGCAAAGCAAGCACAAGGGGATCAAAGTAAGGTTTTAAGCGGCTGATGTGGACTGTCTCACGACCACGGCATCGTCTGTCCTCGGCAGGTGTCACTGGTTCGACGGCGTAGTTGACCGGTGAGGTGCATTGAACGATGCGGTGCGGACCATTGTACTTGGGTGCAAACTGTCGGGAGAGACCGGGGGACTGGAATGGAACCGAAAGCCATACAAATGAGCCTACGGGGAAGCTGTGAGCAGGCTTGTCTTGGTCGAGTCGTTCTTTTTGGAGACCTTGTGCGACGGACATAAATGAACGCGCTAATTGGCGGCACTCTTCGACACACTGAACAAGTTCGGAGGCTGAGCAGTATTCTGAAGCATCTGGGCGGTAAGTAAGTATCGTGTCAAGCGTAGAAGAGGGCTCACGTCCGTACAGCAGAAAAAAAGGTGAAAACCCAGTAGTTGCTTGCGTGGCCGTATTATACGCATACGTCACGAAAGGGAGCACCAAGTCCCAATTAGAATGGTCGGAGGATATGTACATAGAAAGCATATCACCGAGCGTGCGGTTAAAACGCTCTGTCAAACCGTTAGTCTGTGGGTGATAGCTTGTAGTGGTGAGATGAATAATATTGCACTCACTGAGAAGCTCCTGGACGCCTTGCGATAGAAACGCACGCCCACGGTCGCTAAGCAACTCACGTGGCGCGCCATGGCGAAGGACAAAGCTACGCAAGATGAACAAGGCGACATCACGAGCAGCAGCGGCTGGCAAAGCGGCGGTTTCAGCGTAGCGGGTTAGGTGGTGAACGGCCACAATAGTCCAGCAATTTCCCGCAGGAGTACAAGGTAGTGGGCCGTAGAGGTCGATGCCAATTCTATCAAACGGCCGAGCTGGACACGGCAATGGTTGTAATTCGCCAGAGGCATGACAAGTTGTTTTCCGTCGCTGACACTCAGTGCAGGAACGTATGTACTTGCGAACGTACGAGTACATTCCACGCCAGAAAAATCGCTGACGACGCCGGTTGTATGTTTTCAAAACGCCAGCGTGCGCGTTTTGAGGGTCTGCGTGGAAGTACGCGCACATGTTGGAGCGCAAATGGCGAGGTATAACAAGAAGCCATTTCCTACCATCCAGCTGATAGTTGCGACGGTACAACATGGCATCCCGTATTGCATAATGGGGAATTTCATAATGGGGTATTGCATAATGGGGGAGGTAAACGCTGGCGTGGTGTCACTGAAGAGGACGAGAGAACGTCGATGAGCGAGGCTATCCAAGGGTCCTTGCGTTGTTCCGAAGGCATGTCAGCGGTATCAATGCTGCCGATGGTAGCTTCGGCGAAGGAAACAGGTGCAACGGCTGAAGGAAGGGGCGAACGAGAAAGAGCATCTGCGTCGGTGTACTTGCGGCCTGAGCGGTAAATGACGTGAATATCAAATTCCTGTAAACGTAGCACCCAACGTCCAAACCGGCCCGAAGGATCCTTCAATGAAGCGAGCCAACATAGTGAATGGTGATCTGTAACTACATCGAATGGGCGTCCTTATAAGTAAGGACAAAATTTTTGTAATGCCCAAACAATGGCCAAACAATCTTTTTCGGAAACCGAGTACTTGTGCTCTGCCTTGGTTAGGCTGCGACTGGCATACGCAACTACATACTCCAAGAAGCCAGGTTTGCGTTGAGCAAGGACAGCGCCAAGTCCTATGCCACTGACATCCGTGTGCACCTCGGTTGGAGCAGTACAGTCGAAGTGGCGTAAAAGAGGCGGTGAAGTAAGGAGATGGCGTAATGTTGCAAAAGCATCATCGCATGCTGGCAACCAATCAGAGAGGTGTCCATCACCAGAGATCAGCTGTGTCAGTGGTGCGATTATTGAAGCAAAGTTCTTCACAAAGCGGCGAAAGTAAGCGCATAGTCCGAGAAAGCTGCGAAGAGCTTTCACAGTCGTAGGCTTCGGGAACTCAGCGACAGCACGAAGCTTCTCTGGGTCTGAGAGGATGCCCTGTTTTGAGACAACGTGACCAAGTATTGTGAGCTTCCGAGCTCCAAAGTGGCACTTCTTGATGTTTAGTTGAAGGCCTGGGCTCGTGAGGCAGCTCAAGACTTCGCTGAGACGTTGCAGATGGCTGTCAAAATCAGGGGAGGAAAACGACATCATCCAAGTAGCATAGGCATGTCTTCCATTTTAGCCCACGCAAGACGCTATCCATCATCTTTTCGAATGTGGCTGGCGCATTACAAAGGCCAAAGGGCATTACATTAAATTCGTATAGCCCATCGGGCTTCGCAAAAGCACTTTTTGGACAATCTGATGGTGCCATGGGGACCTGCCAATAACCGGACCGTAGGTCTAGTGATGAGTTGAATTCAGCGCCTTGCAAGCAGTCCAGGGCTTCATCGATGCGCGGCAAAGGGTATACGTCTTTAATCGTGACTTTGTTTAAACGGCGGTAATTGACGCAAAAGTGAATCCAGCCGTCTTTTTCCTCACAAGTACCACAGGTGAAGACCAGGGACTGCTGGACGGCCGAATGACGCCACGTTGAAGCATGTCGGCCACTTGCTCGGTGATTACACGACGCTCCACAGGAGATACACGGTAGGGACACTGTCGCAGAGGCGTTTGGGAGCCGGTGTTAATGTAATGCACAACGGTGTGCGTTCAGCCTAAGGACGTCTGCTGACAATCGAACGAGACGCTAAACTGGTGAGGAAGTTCTAGAAGCTTTTCGCGGTGTGGTTTTTCAAGTTCGTCATCAATTGAGGGGGCCAAACAAATTATTATTTTCGTGGACAATTGAATGGCAGATGGCGTCAATGCATTAAGCTGCAAATCACTTTCACCGTCAAGGTCGAAGATGGAGGAAACGTCTAAGTCTTGGAATGTTCCAATACATTCTCCGCGACGCAAGGTTGTGGGAGACGGCAAGGGATTTGTGACAAACAAATTGGTAGCGCCTACCGAAATATCTAGAACTGCAAACGGCAACGCGAGGCTCTTGCGACTTTGGAATGTTTGGGAAGGCGTAAACAACACTGCAGGCCTAGACACATCGGCACAAGATACGGGAACAAAGGCTGCGCTAGTCGGTTGTATGTCGATGTCTTCAGCGACAAACCGCTTGTTCAACGGAAATTCCGGAGACGAGGCGCACAACGCAGAGAAGGCCACTTCAGCACAAGCACAGTCGATAACCGCATGATTACGAGACAGAAAATCCCAGCCGAGAATCACATCATGAGAACACGCCTGTAGCACAAGAAATTCAACGGTATACAAAACATCTTGGATGAGAACACGGGCGGTACACGCAGCTGATTGTCGAATATAGTGAACACTGGCAGTACGGAGGGACAACCCCTTTGGCGTCATGGTAACCTTCCGAAGCAGGCGGCAAAGTTTTAAATCAATTAGTGAAACGGCAGCACCAGTGTCCACAAGCGCAAGGGTATGGTAACCATCCACAAAAACGTCGATGAGGTTTGTCGGAGAAATGCGAGGACTTGATTCTTTCGG
This sequence comes from Rhipicephalus annulatus, assembly GCA_013436015.1. NCBI lineage: Eukaryota > Metazoa > Arthropoda > Arachnida > Ixodida > Ixodidae > Rhipicephalus > Rhipicephalus annulatus. Next base: position 1,171 of record WOVY01005230.1, on the reverse strand, counting down.
CGACAACGCAGTTCGTGCCTCCGGAACTGCGGCATCTAGTTTTCCGCGTCAGAAGGGCAGGGTAGACGGCGCATAGGCGACAGGGAGCGACGTCGGGGAGATGGAGATCGGTGACTGACTGAGGGAGGGCGGTCGGGTGAAGAGGATCCTTGTTGACGTGCCGTGTTGTTAAAGCGCCGAGAGTCGTGCGACGATCTTTGCATGTTGTCGCTCTGAACGAGAGGACGGCGGCGGCACAAGCGAGCCACATGTCCTGCGTAACCGCAAGAATAGTAAATCGGGCGGTTTTGCGGTGCACCACGGATTCGGAAACGCTGCAATCGGCCGGCTGAACGGAACTGGTGATGGCCGAACAGGGATCGGTGAGGTAGCATAAGTGGGCTGCCGAGGTGCTCTGGCTGCAACGACTTGCGCATACGTCAAGGGTGCGGCCTCCAGAGGTGGTGAACGAGCGAAAGGCAAAGCGTCCGCTACCTCGTCTTGTATGACGTGCCTTATGGCTGGGGCCAGATGATGTGGGGCCAAAGGACGCGTTTGTGCTGGCTCGGGCGCGCTCGATAAAATGGAGAGCTGCCGAGCGACCTCCTCACGCACGAACTGCTTTATGCGAGCCAACATGTCGTTCTGGTCTCCGAGACTCAAGGCCGTGATCGAATCACGTTGTTCCAGAGAGCGCCGTGTTTGGGCGCGTTGCTTGCGCAATTCGTCAAAACTCTGGAACAAGCTGACGAGTTCGGCAATGGTTTGTGGGTGCTTGGCTAACACATTTGAAATGCGTCATCGCATATGCCCTTGAGGATTTGTTTGATTTTGTCGGCTTCGAGCATCGCTGGGTTTACCCGCTTGCACAAGTCAACAACGTCTTCAATGTAGCTGGTAAAAGTCTCTCCTGGCTGTTGAGCGCGCTCACGAAGTCGTTGTTCTGCGCGGAGTTTTCGCACAGCAGGGCGGTCGAAGACTTGCGAAAGGAGGCCTTGAATGAATCTAAGCTGGCAATGTCGGCTTCGTGATTGCGCAACCAGAGACTAGCGACGCCGGACACGTAGAAGCTTACATAGGTCAGCTTGGCCGCATCGTCCCACTTCTTCGCTGCGCTCACCTTGTGGTATGTAGCCAGCCACTCCTCAACGTCTTCGCCCTCAGTGCCGCTGAAGATCGGTGGGTGACGCAG
>WOVY01005229.1:0-38463 GCA_013436015.1 Rhipicephalus annulatus | reverse complement strand
AATTTTCGTTAGTCTCAGTCCGAGTGAGTCCGAAGCAAAATATTTTATATATGGTTTCGTTACACCGACCATACAGACATCAGTATAGGGCTTTCACTTGCTGTCTTCGCGCTCGCGATGATCAAGAGTTGCAATTTGGAACATGTGTGCACCGGGCCCCAGTGCATAAACCGGGTTTCCTGCAGAACACCAAAGTCTAGATGGTGATGGTCTACAAGTCCTTCAATTAGCAGAAGTGGTCTCTTACAATGTGCTTTACTTTACCAAGTGTGTCAGGCGTATAGTCTTTTATGCGGCCCCTAGCGTAGGTTTAATTGAAGGACTCATTGAAGAAGCGATCCAAACTAGTTTTCTTTTGTACCAGCACCAAATAGCACATTGGCACTACTGCCGCGTGCTGCACATAGCACAAGTCAGTTAATAGATAAACGCCATGATGAAAAATAGCAATGGGCAAAGTGAATTGTTTACCCTAACACCCTCAAGACTGGAGGGTTTCGTTACACTGACCGACTGACCGTACAGACATCAGCATAGAGGCTTTCACTTGCCGTCTTCGCGCTCGCGATGATCGAGAGTTGCAATTTGGAACATCTGTGTACCGGGCCCCAGTGCATAAACCGGGTTTTCAGCAAAAATATGTCGCTTCTTTCAATCAAAATATGCCGGAGGGAAAATTCCTGGTGATCGAATGCTTGGTAGTCTGTAGGAAATCCTGTCACTGTGTTGATATGGCTTATCGTACACCATTCTACTGAAGCAGCAGTGGGGCTTAACACTCATGAACCGTGGAAAAGCACAGACAGAGAACAAGTACTCCCACGTGTGAACTTAGTTTAAAAAATATTGGAGCGATTGCCTTTTTTTTGGAGTATTATTTCCAGAAGTCATGCACGGCGAATTAATATTTGTCGTACTTTAACCCAATATATGCGAGTAACAACCACCTCATACCTCGGCTATATAATGTACGTGGACGTGAGGCAGGGTTGGAGGGAGACGAGGAGGAAGAAGAGGTTAGAAATAAAGAAGATGGCTGACACCCCAGCCTAGTACTGTGTATCATTACAAATTGGCGCAGCCGCGTATACTTTCTATGCGGACATTCAAGATGTGGGTGGACTTCAGCATTGAAGCAAATCAACGCGGTGGCATCCGGATCTTGACCGCAACGCCTCAAGATGAAGAGGAACTAGCTCTTCCGGAAGCACTGAGCACTGACGCATTTGTTTCCTATCTAAGCACTAAAATGAAGCTCACTCCAGACCAGTTACTTGCTAAAAGAACGGTGAAGATCAACATGACTCTTCAGGATTATGAGAATTTCGTGCTGACTTCAGTAAGAAACGACGCGAAGCCTGCTACCGCTGCTTCACCTGACAGTTCCGTCGAGCTGATCAACAAGTTTATTGAACTGCACCAAGAACAAAATAGGCAGCAAAATTATTTAATGCGCTTGCTTGTAAACGCGACGGAAAGATTAAGCAGACCGAGTCGCGAAGAAGTGAAGCCAGACATATTTGACGGAGAGTCTAGTAGTCCCGAGTCCTGGCTCACATTTTACGAGTATGCATGCAATGAGAACTACTGGCCGACAGGATCATAGATGACACGGGTTTCTGCAGAGTTTTCTCGCGCATTGACCTATGTAAAGGATTTTGGCAAGTTCCAATTTCTGAAATGTACAAGAAATATTCTGCCTTCATTACGCCCTTTGACATCTATGAGTATAACCGACTTCCATTTGGATGGAAGAACTCACCCGCTTGGTTCCAGAAAATGATGAACGACGTCTTGCGACCGTTTATCGGGAAGTTTTGTAACGTCTACATAGACGATATAATAGTATACTCCCGCAACGAGGAAGAGCACTCAAACGATCTGGCTAGTGTACTTCAAGCACTTTGTGACGCTGAGCTCAAAATTAATGACAAGAAGAGTGAGTTTTTCCAAAATAAAGTGGTGTTTCTTGGAAGAGTATTTGACGGCCAAACCAAGACAACGAAACAAGAATCAGTTGAAAGAATCGCAAAAGCCATATGACTTGCACTCTTTGCGGGTATTTCTGGGTCTTGCAGGGCATTTCCGGTCATTCATTAGAGATTATGCGACCAAAACCAAATGCCTTACAGAAATGACTAAGAAGAACGTGCCATTTCAGTGGACAGCAGAGTGTGAATCTGTTTATCACAGCCTTGTGACTATTATTTCATCGGATCCGGTCCTGACTCTTCCACACTTCAAGTTGCCCTTTGAACTGAACACCGATGCTTCTTATTATGGCACAGGCGCCGTGCTTTACCAGAGAGATACCGACTCTCCACAGAGCCGTCAACAGAGGGTCGTCGGGTACTATTCGTACACATTTTCGAAAACTCAACTGAACTACACGACTACAGAGAAGGAAGCCTTGGCCGTCCTAATGGCCGTACGCTATTTTAGACCTTACCTAGATGGCAGGAGCTTCAAGCTCTTTACGAATCACCAAGCCTTAACGTACATACTTAACCTCGCCGAGCCTCGAGGAAAAATTGCTAGGTGGGTGAGTGAACTCCAGCAGTTTACTTTCATGGTCCACCACAGGCCTGGAGAACACCTCAAGGACGCAGATGTGCTTTCAAGACTTGCGGTAGTTCCTGATCATAAAAATGTCAACGCAACATTGTTGTGGGAGGGAACTGAAGAACTTAAGTTCCATAACGGAAAGTTCACAGTCCCGGGAACAATGGTGCCTCGAATTTTGGAGCTCTATCACGAATCCCCGCACTCAGGTGGACATGATGGCTTTTGGAGGACATATCACAAGATTCGTCAGCGTTTCCAGTGGAAACACATGAAAGAGGACGTTCAAAGGTATGCTCAGTCTTGTAATCAATGTCAAGTTCACAAGGCCAAGTACCTTCAGAGAACAGACGAGATGGTTTTGCCTCAACATTCCGACGTACCATTTGAAGTCATTCATCTGGATTTCGCAGAGCTCAAGAAGAAGGCTGCAGGAGTAAGAAGAACGCAGTCTTTCCTAGTGGCAACAGACCAGTGCACAAGAATAGTGGCTGCACGGCCGGGAAGGGAAGACGCAAATAGTGTGATCGCTCTTTTGAGTCGGGAGATGTTCAAAAATACGAAAATAGTAATATCAGACAATGGGCCAGCGTTTCTCAGTCAGCGTTTGCAAGATTGGACGAAGGAACGAGGAGTTATATTGCGATGCTGTGCTCCGTACCATCCTGCAGGAAATGGCATGGCTGAAAGAATCATTCGGGATTTGAAGCAGTTCATTGCAATGTATCCAGGTTTTCAGGGTGGATGGAAGTGCTGCTTGGAGGCAGCTGTCGCTCATCACAATCGGTCGCACACTGCGAGCATCGGCTGTAGTCCATATTTTGCAGCTTTCGGAAAGGTACCAGTGCTTCCTGCTGATCAAGAACTTTGCATTGCAGACCGCCTGCAATTGTGCGAAAAACGAAAACCTTCGGAAGCCTACCAGCGATACCGGGAAAGTATGAAGAGGAACTTTGACCGTCGCCACAACACGCGGATACCTCAGATACAACTGAACGATCTGGTGCTTGTCAGAAAAGGCCTTCCCGGCACAAAGCAGATGTACATGGGACCTTATCGCGAGGTGCAGATCGCAGTGCAACATGGCGTTCTCAAAAGGGTTGGTTATACCAACGATGATGGAGTGCTGGAGTTTGCGACCATTGGAAACGTTTTCAAGTATCATCCCAGGAGGGATGAGTCTTCAAAGAGGGGGAGTGTACGTGGACGTGAGGCAGGGTTGGAGGGAGACGAGGAGGAAGAAGACGTTAGAAATGAAGAAGATGGCTGACACCCCAGCCTAGTACTGTGTATTATTACATATAATGAAAATATACTAGAATTACAAGACTTTCAAAAAAAAAGCTATCGCATACACTGCACGCCTTTTTATAGTAGATGCACGTTACGTACGTCATTGCGAGCACTACCAATTCCCTCTCGGAGTGAAACTGTGCTTGCCTATTTGTGTGTGTTTGTAGAAGATGTTAAGAACGGCCTCCCTGGCTGGGCGCCGCTTGGACGTGGGGGACGATTGCAGCTAAGCCTACCCTGATTTGTTCCGGATCAATGCTCTCGAGGTGCGCCAGAAGCAGCGACAACACGAAAGTCATACTTCGAATTCTTTAGGGCTGTTGGCTCCCCTCGTCAAAAACTCTTTGGATACGCCTGAACGACTGACGGCCTAGGAGGAGCTGTTTGAAATCGAGGCTGCTTGATTTGTTCGACGTGCCAAGAGACGCACTGAACAATTAGCCGAAAGCTTGGGATCCCTCGTCAGATATGTTTCCCACACTCTGTGGTGCTTGCAAGTCTTCCATTCTCACGAGCCTAGCCTGCCTAGCGCTGCAGACCCTATTCTGCACATGCGATGCAATGTTATTGCAACTGTGATGTATTGTGCGTATTATTGCACTGTGATCTACGTTATGTTTCTCTCTCGCCGTGTGACAAACTGAACGTGCACCTTCTCTCTTTCCTTGGTTGAAAAGAAGGCAGTGTTTGACTTTCTCTCCCTTTCTGCGTCTCTCGTTTTTTTAATCCTTATTCGCTGCTCCCTGCACTCCCTGCTGGGCTGCAGAGATTAGGCACCTTCTTATAACCACTACCCCTCTCACCCCCATTTGGCGGATGGAGATGAAGACGACAATTTGTTCGGACTGCCCTGAACAGAATTGACATGCAGTCTGTCAGTTTACAGTGATCTGTAAGGCGGGTTTCTTGTAAGGTTTGTTTTTCAACCAAAAACTCTCGTTCACAGACTGCTTTTATTTCTCATTTTAGCACGCGAGTACAACAAAATGTCACCTTTCCAAATTCCAGTGAAGGCACGCGAGCACAACAAGATCTCAAAAAAAAAAGGATTGGAAAAAAACGAAATGAGCGAGAAAAGCAGCCTGTGAACGTGAGTTATTGGTTGAAAAACTAACCTTACAGAAAAGCTGCCTAGCAGATTATTGCAAACTGTCCACTCTTTTCTCCTGCAGATAATTTTAGGAAGACCAGGGCGTAAGCGTGAGCACCGAGACGCTCTGAACCATCCCTGAGACCCTCCCATCAGGCTTCTTTGATGCTACCATCAACATATAGCTACCTTTAGTGTGTAAATAGTGTATGTAACCGTTCCTCTTATCAGCTCCGGCTACTCTGCTCGACTTCTACTCGAGACTTGGCTAGCTCCTTCGAATACATCACGAGCAAGCAAAAGGGCACGGAGTTGTACAGGCGAATATGGGCGACATCACATCGCTTTTATTACGTGACATATTCGTTCTCCGCTGCATTCGCCCGCTAGTGTCCGCAGATAACGTTCCAGTTTTATAGCGACGACGCACCGCTGATTGCAGTCACGTCATTGAATATCAATTAAACAGAGGTTGCATTATTTATTTGCAAATTACTTCAACATAAAGTATCGTGGAGTAATTTATCATTTAGCCACCTGAGGAGCTTTCTAACTTGACTGACTTTTTTATCAAGACCTGATTATAAAGTTAAGAATTATTTGGCTAATTTGGAACATTACATTCACAACAGAAGTACATCAACCCTGTCCACAACAATTATTATTCATCTTTCACAGTGCCAGTAAGTCCGTTCAAGTTACGTGATGAAAACATATTTGCTGGACTACGTCATATATGACATGTCGCTCAAGTGTCTGTCTCCGCATTATTGACGAATCCAGCCGTCTTTTGTAAACTTTTTGCTGGCAAGTTTTTTTAAATTTTATTTTGTTCTTTTTAAAACTGGTGGTCTCAGACAAGCTTATTACGCCTCTGCTCACCACTTATAGAGCGTTGTTACAAGCGGCGCCTGGGCCGACGGGGGAGAGCGGCGTTCTTTGTTCGTGAAACGAGTCACCGAAGGGTTGCCAGCCTGCTGTCCGCCGTGTTTTTTCCATCTTAGCCGGGAAGTGAGGTGGCATTCCGACACCATAAGACGTTAGACGTGACGGCCATGTGCACAGTGGTTTCTTGGTGTCACAGGTGCAGTGTGGCGGCCACGCTCCAATCAAAGACGTTGACTTGAGCGAGTGTGAGCGGCACCGTCAGAAATGGTGTGTGTCCCCCGTGATTCAACAGCGCATTCTGGAACCATTCCCTGATTTAGTCAAAACGCACACTTTATAATGAGCCACCCAGCTCATTCGCAAGAGATCTCTCGCCCTGTCTGTACAGAATGTAATAAATCCTCTGTTAAGTCTGCCATCCTACTCCTGAGTGCACATGCGTTTTCTTTTCTGTCTCTCTACACCCTCTTTCTTGCCCCTATTTCTCCACCCCCAGTACTGGGCAGCAAACCGGATGCCAAGATCTGGTTATTCCCCCAGCCTTCCTTTCTCTCTCTTGCCATCTTACTGCCTTGGCATCTTCATCCCGGATATCTGATGCCTGAATTTAAAGGCATCAAATATTTTCTGCAGCATGTTGAGACGCTGCATATGAGTGGTCATCCTCGAAAATTATCAACTTTAACACCACGGACAGGTGATAATATGCCCTGAGCAGGTTCGAGCATGTATTACGCCTCGACGCTTCTAATCTCCATTAAACTTATCCCTTTCGGTTTCATCCTTCGGGGCTTTGTGTAGTTCTTCACCTAACGCGCTCCATTCATGCTGCACTACCACCATTTCATTTCTTTTGTGTATACGCCCTGTTTCGGGCACGATCATAGGCTGCCATCTTGGACTGATTATGATGCCGTTTTACATCCATATGAATATTCGAATAGTGCTACAGTGAACTCGCACGCGTCAACACGCTGAGCCAGTACAGTCGACGTTGTATGATAAAAATCGTTGCTAATTATGACATAGAAAACCAACAAAAATTGATTTTAAGCCTCAGATGGCAGCGTCTATGCATTACTGTAACTGTTACATTTATTTTTTGTCAATTTGTCGAATATGTCATTTCATGCAGCGGCCGCCGAACGTGTGCCGCTGTTCATAGTGGTACTCTTGGTCTCTAAAGCTGGATGAAGATAATTAAGAAGCCTGTTTTTTACTGGCTACATAACTGTGAAAAGAAGCTATAAATCAAGATCAAAAAGAAAAAGACAAGCTGTGAAAATTCGGTACTGGTGCATAAATGGCGCACCGATTGCGCCGATATAAAATGTCGGCGGTGGCGGCGCGCCGATCAGTCGGCGCACACCTCTAGCTGGTACCGCCCGCTGCCGTGATAATGAATGGATGGATATGGCTGTACCCTTTAGATCGGGCGGTGGCTAACGCCACCAAGCCGTAATACTTAATGAACCAAAAGCTATATTTTTTCCCTTAAAAACTGAGTTTGAGGATTCGTACTTGGCAGTGAAGAGTTTAATTTTCACTCGTGCCTTCACTTTAGCTACCAGTCACATAACCTCCTTCTAGTTAAGTCTACCCGCTTAAAGTCCATTTTGCCCTCCCTGTCCCTAAACCCCAGTGCTTTGAAAAACTCTGCACGATCACCCTGAACTATAGGGTGAAGCCCTTTACAGAACATTATCAAGTGTTCGGTAGTTTCTTCTTCCTCTCCACACGCACTGCATACTGTCTCTACCCCTTCGTATTTGGCCCGATATGTCTTGTTGCGCAGTACTCCCGTCCTGGTCTCAAACAGTAGAGAACTACCCCGAGTATTATCGTAGATCCTTTCCTTGGCAATTTCCTGCTTAAAAGTTCGATAGATCTCTAGTGCGGACTTCTTAATCATGCCCATTCTCCACATGTCAGTCTCCATTTACTTCACGTTCTTATTAACCGATAGTTCTTTTTGGGTTGGCCACCTGCTGTTTTCTAAGTATTTACTAGTCAACTTCCAGGTTCGCTTCCTCCATTTTGTATCGACATTCTTCATGTACAAGTAGCTGAAAACCTTCCTAGCCCAACGCTCCTCCCCCATTTCTCTCAATCGCTTCTCAAATTTTATCTTGCTGCTAGCTTCCCTGCCCTCAAATGATGTCCATCCCATATCACCTTGTACTTCCTGATTTGGTGTATTTCCGTGAGCTCCTAAAGCAAGCCTACCTATTCCACGTTGCTTAATTTCTAATCTTGCTTGAACTTCTGATCTCATGCACAAGACCGCATTGCCGAACGTCAGCCCAGGAACCATAATGGATGGATGGATGCTATGAGCGTCCCCTTTATAACGGGGTGGTGACAAGTATGCCACCAGGCTCGAAAAAAAAAACCTTTTTTTCTTTTTTGATGTTGGCCTAATGCCTCTACTTTGATAAATTCTATCTTAATGGAAAAAAGGTAAATTTTCAGCTTAAGTTCTCTGCCATTTACGGCACACTGTCCATATTTTATTTTTCCAATATTTATTTTTGTCCTTTCTCTCTAATTTTCTGCCACCAATACTCTAACCGTCTCTTACTTATTTCAATCGCGGGTGTGTTCAGCTTTCCATTGTTGTCCCTAAAACCCAAGGCTTCCTGTAGGCTCGTGCCCAAACGTACACCTGGGTGGATATCTCCACATTCAATCAGAACATGCTCCGCCGTTTCCTTATCTTTCCCGCAGCATGTGCATTGTTCTTCTTCTTTACTGAATCTTGCTTTATAACTACGCGTTCTAAGGCAACCCGATCTCGCTTCAAACAGTAAAGCGCTTCCCCTTGAATATCGTAAAATGCCTCCCTCCTTATTTCATTTTTGCCCTTTCGGTAGTTACTCAAAGCCGGTTTTTTCTCCATAGCTGCCATCCAGTAAATCCTCTCCGCCTCCCTGACTTTTCCCTTAACGCTCTTTGTTGACATATGGCTTACAATACCAGCCGTATATTTACTAGTGAGTCTTCTAGTTCTTTTTCTCCACTGTGTGTCCACGCTCTTCCTATACAAATAACGGAACACCTTCTCTGCCCATCTACTCTCCTTCATATTTCTTAGCCTTTCTTCGAACCATATTTTGCTCTGCGCTTCCCTCGCCTCAAAACCTGCCCACCCCATATCGCCCTTTACAGCCTCGTTTGTCGTCTTCCCGTGAGCACCCAACGCGAGGCGTCCCACATTCCTTTGATTTACATCCATTCCCGATTGCACCTCTGCCCTCATGCACACCACTGAGTTCCCAAAAGTAAGCCCTGGAACCATTACACCCTTCCACAGACCTCGAAGCACCTCATACCTATTGTATCCCCACAACGCTCTGTGCTTCATTATTGCCGCATTCCTCTTTCCTTTTGCTGCCGAGGCTTTTTCCTGTACCTCCATGTATCTATCACTCTCATTTACCCATACTCCAAGGTACTTGTATTCACTTACCCTCGGTATTTCTTGGCCTTGTATGGACACCGTCTGATCACAGGGATCATTGAATACCATCAATCCACACTTCGTTACACTGAATCCTAGTCCAAGAGCTTCACCTTCCCTTCCGCATATATTCGCCAGCTGCTGTATATCATCTCGACTGTCCGCAAATAAGACGATATCGTCCGCATAAAATAAACCTGGAAGCTTCTGCTCAATCATCATGCCGCCCTGTTTGTGTGACAGATTAAAACCAATGTTGCTACCTTCTAGCGCTTTTTCCATACTCACCATGTATAGCATGAATAACAGCGGGGACAAAGGACATCCCTGTCTCAGACCCTTGCTAACCTCAACGTTCTCTTTGCTACGCATTCCTTCCCACTCTATGCAAACTGTATTTTCTCGGTATATCTCCCTCAAAAGCTGTATACAGTCGTCGCCCATGCCCATTCCTTTCAATATATCCCACAAAATTTCCTGATTAACGTTGTCGTATGCCCCAGTGATGTCTAGAAAAGCCACGTACAAGGGCCTATTCTCTATTTTAGATATTTCTATACACTGAGTGAGAACAAACAGGTTATCGTCTAACCGCCTGTCGACTCGAAATCCGTTCTGAAGTTCTCCCAAAATATCGTTATGTTCGGCCCATGTTTCTATTTTCATTTTTACTGCTTGCATCGCCAACCTGTATAGTACCGATGTAATGGTTAGTGGTCTATACGAGCGAATCTTGTCCTTTTCTTCCTTGCCTTTATAGATTAAGTTCATTCTACTTTGTCGCCAACTGTCCGGTATTTGTCCGTCCTTTAAGCTTTTTTCTACTGCTTTTAACAATGCTTCTTTAGTGTTATGTCCTAGTTCGTTAATGAGGCTAACGGGAATCCCATCTAAACCCGCGGCAGTGCGCTTTGGAATTTTTCCTTCGGCCTTTTTCCAGTTGAAATTATCAAGTACTAGCTCTTCCTCTGTTGCTTTCTCCGCCACACTTTTACTCACCGGGGAGATCCCCTGGACGCTCTTTTGAAACGAATCGGCTGTTACCTTTTGGATGTAACCTAGCGCTTCGTACCCTTCCAATTGATTTCCTCCTTCATCTAGAATATGTTGTTGCGTTGTGACAGACTTCCTACCTAGCGCCTTTATGTGGCTCCAAAAAATCCTAGGCGCGGCCTCCTTTTTTTCGTGTATCTCTGTCATCCAGCGTTAACTTTCACCTTTAATTTTTGCCTCTACCAATTTCTGTACAAGGGATTTTTTCTCTAAATATATTTTCCATATTTTTTTGACTTCGTCCTGCGGCCGCTTCGCCTTTTTTGCCTTTCTATGCTCCCGTGATGCTTCGCGTCGCTTCTCGATCGCCTCCCGGATTTCCTTGTTCCACCAACTTTTTGGCTTCCTTTTTCCTTTCCAGCAAACAGTTTTCTTCTCTTTCCCTATCTCCTTCGTCATTAGATGTAACAGCTCACTATACTCCCAGTCCTTGCCTGGTATTTCGCCTACTTCTTCCTCGACTCTTGCGGCTATATTTATTATTTGTTTGTCATTTAAATACGAGCTGCCAGACTTTGATTCCATGCTCATATTTTCAGTTTCGTATCCCATTTGTAATGTTATTCGTTTATGATCACTACCCAAGCTGTTAATGCCTTCCTCGTCTATCCTCATTTCTGTCAGTTTGTGGTAAATTCGTTCAGTCATGAGACAATAATCAATACTTGATTGCTTGTTTCCGACTTCCCATGTGATCTGGCCGTCACATTTAGGCCCCGTGTTAACTATCTCCAGACTATGTTGCTCGCAAAGATCTAGTAATAACTTCCCATTGGTGTCTGAATATCCGTCAAGGTCATGTATGTGGGCATTCATGTCCCCTAGAAGGATGATTTCGGCCCCATTACCAAATTCCTTAATATCCGCACTCATGCAATCCACTATCTCCTGATTCTTTTCTCTGCAGTTATTCCCCGTCCACAAGTAGGCTACCCCTAGCCACGTTTCCTTTCCACCTACTGTGCCCAGAACCCAGAGGTGCTCTGAACACGTCTGTTTCACTCTAACCCATTTGGCTCCGCGATGAATTAGCATTCCTACACCCCCACCTTTCCTTTCCGATATGGTCCTGTTACACCCTTCCCAAACATAGTTTTCAATATGTGGTGGCTCTTCCAAGTCTCTAAGGTGTGTTTCTGTAACCGCATACACGCCTATCTGTTCTTTGTTTAACTGCTCCTCAATCTCTAACCATTTTGCCTTCTTTCTGCCACCCTGCATGTTTATGTAACTAATTGCAACACGCGCCTTTTTCCTTTTTCTTTTACCTTTTTTCTGGTTTTTCGCAATTCTACCTGTCAAAGCGTCCTCCTGGTTGTTTTCCCTGTTACGAGCTACCCCGGACTCCGAAGGGCCCGTGAGCCCCCCAAAAAAGTTACTGCGCGTCCTGCCAGTCGCCAGCCCACCTCGTGTCCAAGCCTCTTATCGAAATGAATCTTGTCTCTTTGGAATCCACCCCACCTGTGCACTTCCCTGTTTCAATCCACTACCTCGAAACCCTTCTCTCGACTAATTCGCCATATCTCTTTGTTTGCGTCGACAACCGCTCTTTGTAGGTTGACGTTGCGTACTGGTACTTCCGGTACTGTGCATACTACAATTTGCACCTGGGGCGACACGGCGCGCATGTCATCCACCCCTTTCGCCAAGGTCGTCGCTAGTCCTGACGATTCTTTTTTCAGGACGTCATTTAGCCCTCCCGCAATTACAACGAGGTTACGATTGTTAGCTTTAGCTGCGAGTTGTTCACCCGCTTGACTCATTACTGTCCCCAGCGTTTGTCCTGGGAACGTCCCTATTGCAACTCTCTTGTCGCCTTTCACCCTTTCTTTGATTGCCGCTGCGCATCGGACTAAATTTGAGTCACCGGCGATGATGACCTGTTCAGACATTCCTTCTGAAACCTGCACCTGGCTGCTGACTAGGTGACTAGCGTGAGTCACGGCTGCTGGTTTGCTCCCTCCCTCCCTCAAAACTACTTCCCGGTAGCTGGGCCCTGTGGCCAATGTATCTGCCTTTGTCATGTCTGTATCCTTCATCTCTCCCGCACGGGGGGTCGTCGCCATAATGCTTCCGCCGTCACCTGCGTCTTCGTTCCCTTTCACGACCTTCGATAGGCCCTTCTCGGCTGACCGGAGCCTTTCTTCCATGGCTGACGTTTTCTCTCGCTCCTTCGCCAATGCATTCTCCAGCTCTGCGATTTTCTCCATGAGCCCACTCTGGACCGCCATCATATTTTTCATTTTCTCCTCGAACTCGCACTGTCTACACTTGGCGTCATCTTCTGCTTTCTCCTCCGCACTAACTTCCACCTTCCAACCTACCCCGCACTCTGAACACTTTACGGTATTTTTGACCATGGCTAACTCAGTTTACCGATGCCCACGTGTTAGAAAACTGTACTAAAATACACTGGTCTAAGCCAAAAAGAATCACAATAATAAATAAATACGCTACACTTCACAGCACCTGCGCATGCACGTGGTCGGTCTACGCGCAGACCTCAGCCACGTGGTGGCTGGAGAAAAAAAAAGACACAGTACAAACTACTAAAAAAAACGTACACCGTAATAGACCTAATCAAGCTTTACGCTAGCGCCTTACGTTCTCATAACGCTACAGACAGAGGCAAGCTGGAAACATGCAAAAACACTTATCTGTAGCTGTCATTCCGGAGCTCTCCAAAAACACGTCCGACCTCTACCACACTCTCCGGGAAGAGTGTGGTAGAGTCTCGATCACGAGTCTCGATCACGAGTCTCGATAATAGTCTCGATCACGAGCGCCACCGCGCGGCATTTGCTGAAAACGGAAGGCAGGCCAACTCCGCTGGGAGCGCGAGCCATTCCCCAGGCATTGTTTATAGGAGGCGTTGGACAGACATACAGACAGAATGGCCGGAATTTCTGCGTTCAAGAAAGACTGTGAAAAAACACCTACACACTGGCCTAATTTCGCGTAAGCGCATTAGGCACTAGACACCCGTTTCAGAAGGAACAACCAGATCGCCGTCGCCATCCCGTTGATCAAATCTCTAGCGCTTCTATCGTTTGCTGTAACGCATTTAGTCGAACCCTAGACTGATTGCGTTATGTTAACTACTTCGAAAACTCTGCAGACATGGCAGTTGATGTAAGTTGTTAAATTGCGCAGACCGCCTACGAGATGCTGTAAAAAAGGTGGACGAGTCGTGGATTTCCGTAGTGCGCCGAACTAGTAAGTATACTTGCTGTGGTCGGAGTATATATATATATATATATATATATATATATATATATATATCCGTATAGGGAAGAAGACGCACGTACGAAGTAGTTTTATTGACGTTTCGGCCGCGGGTCCGGCCTTCATCAGAATACAGTTGATGGCACGAGTGCTGTTTATATACATGTGCATATCCATGAGATACAAATATGAAAACCGGCATGAAAGGCGATATATGGGCATATATATGCAAGTCACACAATATGAAGGACACTTAATACACGAGTAAAAAGATATTGCTTCCATGCGCAAGCACGTGGCGAACACGCTGTTCACAAAAAAGATGAAACGCATAAAAGATAAAGCACATAACATGAAGAGTTGTCCGACCAGTAATAGCAAGGGGAAAAAAGAAGAAAAAATAATAAAATACCAATAAAAAATCCCAAAGACGTTACAAAGCTGCTGAGTAATCAACGGATACAGACAATGTAGTGCGACTTGACAAGGTTGAAAAAAAAGATGGACAGGGTGATACCGGTTACGCTGATAGGCAACTAAGTTTTCCTACGTTTTCATTCAGACCGGATGCGACGGCGTCGAACTTATCGATAGTTATTGCGCGAGAACAAAACGACGACACAGAGACAAGAAGGACACGAAAGACACGAGCGCAAACTTCCAACTGAGTTTATTGCGCAGAGCACGGAAATATATAGAGGAGACAGTGACCATGGCACAAGAGCAGAACATGAGTAAGAAAACCAAAAACAAACAACACAAATACAAAGCCACTGAAAAACAGCAAAGAAAAACCTAGAAGAAACCGAACCAGAAAGGTAAAGCTACCTGCCCGCACCGAATCCTTCGAGGAACCTGCGTTCCTTCTCGGACTAAGCCACGGAGGGCTTGCTAATCCAAGGCACCTGTTCGCGTTACCTGCCCGCACCGAATCCTTCGAGGAACCTGCGCTCCTTCTCGGACAAGGCCACGGAGGGCTTGCTAACACAAGGCACCTGTTCGCGTGCCATCTGCGCAGCCTCGACAATGACCCGGGTGCCCACATCCCTGTGTCTGTACAACGTCGCTGTTTCCTCGAAGAGGGGAACACACTTGCACTCAGTGCAGTGCTGGGCAAGAAAACCATCTTTCCCGTTTTTAACATTGTTCGCGTGCTCTCTCAGCCGATCGTTCAGGCACCTTCCGGTCGTTCCGACATAACAAGCGCCACATGAAAGGGGGGTCCTATAGACGACTTCCCGGGAGCAGGCCGCATACCTGTTTCGATGTTGAACTCTGCAAACTGTTGATGATTTTGTTTTCAGGGGGTTGGTAGATTTGGTGAGGCTGATTAATTTGAACGGTGCTGAGAACATGACACGAACTCCAACACGTTTTCCGATTTTTTTGAGCCTATGTGATATCTGGTGTATGTATGGAATCACGGCTACCCTTTCACGTTCTGTATCCGTGTTGATCAGATTCTGTCGCGTTTTCTGCTCCGCCTTATTAGTCCGCAGGATCGTCTCCGCAACAGACGCGATAAACGCCTCGGGGAAACCTGAAGCCTTAAGGCGGGAAACTTGAGCTTTGAAGCTCGCAGAGATATTGTGGGCGCAAGACCTATTTAAAGCATTCTCAAGGCAGGTTCGTGCTATGCCTCGCTTAACTATCTTACTATGAGCAGAAGAAAAGGGAAGCAGAGGTTTCTGCGCACGTGGTTCATAACACCAACAGATGTGCTGTGAGCTAAAAACCAAATTTAAATCCAAAAAGCGTAATTTGTCATTATCGGGCATTTCATGTGTCACCACAAGAGGCTGCAAACAATTTTCGAACACGCCTATAGTTTGAGTGGCCAACGAGTGAAACATAGAAGACTCACAATTTAGAATAACCAAGAAATCATCCACGTATCTAAATATTTTGACGACATGCGAGCCTTCTAACTTTTCCTGTAGTTTTTTGCCCATTTTTGCCAATAGAAGATCACTGAGTAGAGGTGCTATGCATGAACCAATTGAAACACCTTTTTTCTGCAGATAAATGCAATCATTCCATTGAACGAAAGTAGACGTAAGATACAGCAAAACCAGGTCAAGAAAATCCCGCGAACTAATGCCAGTTTTTAATTGGAAGATCAATTCCCCGAAACTTTCTATGTTATTTCTTATACATTCTAGTACCTCATCGTGAGGCAGTGAGTAGTATAGGTCCTTTATGTCAATTGAAAAACCGAAAAGATTAGATTGATTTGACTGTTTGAAAAATTCTATCAGAGCCTGCGAGTTTTTGATCACAAATGGGTCGTCAATCTTTAGACACTTTAGATGGGTCTGAATAAACAAGCCGAGTTGCTTTTGCCACGTACCACTTTCTGTCACAATGACACGGAAGGGCATGTCAACCTTATGTGTTTTGGCAGAAAAAAACATGCTGAGCCCATTTTTGTCACTTTTGCTAATGTGCTGTGCTAACTGTTTTAACTCTAGTTTACGACACATTTCCCTGGCCTGCGTTTTTACCCTATCTAGACGAATGTCGGTACAACATTTAAAAACAGATTCGATAGCTGTGACCGCCTTTTCCAGGTACAAGCAATTAGGAAGAACGGCGAAACCACCCTCCTTATCTGACGGCACAACACAAAGTTCATTGTCTCTAAGAAACTTGGTCGTCTTCCGCACCGGAAGGCTGTTGCTGGTAGGCTTACCCCGTAGGAGCACGTCGACACCTTCTGATATGCACCTGTCTGAATCCTCAGGTGAAGCATGGCCAGCCACAGAGCGCACCATTGAAAGAAGCTCGGGTGCGGACCTCCCTCGGTCGACGGCGAACTTTGGACCTAGAGCGAGGGTGTTGTGGACGTAGTCTGGGAGGACGACGTCGCTGCATGAGTGGACGACACCTGATTGCCGAGGTTTAGTTGGGCGCTGCGCACGAAGGCTGGCGAGCTCACGTGACCACAGGTGGTTTGCAGTGTACTCAATTCGGTCGCAGTACTCTCGCCATCTTCTTTTCTTCACTACCGGTGTTAGATCTGTCAGTTGAAGCTGGACATGCAGGGCGTCCCGGTACATGCGCTCTTGTCGGTGCCATTCAGACCGAAGGATTTTGCACACCCGTATGCCATGGCCGATAGAGGGGTGGTAACCTCCAAACAGGGCTTTAACGTCCAAAGGGAGTTGCTTGGTGCGAATGCAAAAGGAAAAGGTGCGCGCACGGCAAATAGAGACTGCGATAAGGGTTACGAGGACTGAATGATGAAGAGAAACACACGAAAAAGAGCCCGAATAACTAGAAATGTAACTTAGAAGTGTGGCAGCTTGGGCTAGTTGGTATGGCATGACGATAGTTATTGCGCGAGAACAAAACGACGACACAGAGACAAGAAGGACACGAAAGACACGAGCGCAAACTTCCAACTGAGTTTATTGCGCAGAGCACGAAAATATATAGAGGAGACAGTGACCATGGCACAAGAGCAGAACATGAGTAAGAAAACCAAAAACAAACAACACAAATGCAAAGCCACTGAAAAACAGCAAAGAAAAACCTAGAAGAAACCGAAACAGGTGCCTTGGATTAGCAAGCCCTCCGTGGCTTAGTCCGAGAAGGAACGCAGGTTCCTCGAAGGATTCGGTGCGGGCAGGTAGCTTTACCTTTCTGGTTCGGTTTCTTCTAGGTTTTTCTTTGCTGTTTTTCAGTGGCTTTGTATTTGTGTTGTTTGTTTTTGGTTTTCTTACTCATGTTCTGCTCTTGTGCCATGGTCACTGTCTCCTCTATATATTTTCGTGCTCTGCGCAATAAACTCAGTTGGAAGTTTGCGCTCGTGTCTTTCGTGTCCTTCTTGTCTCTGTGTCGTCGTTTTGTTCTCGCGCAATAACTATCGTCATGCCATACCAACTAGCCCAAGCTGCCACACTTCGAACTTATAGATGAGGAATGATTCACGGGCTTCTCTATCATAATTTGTGCGGAAACCAGATTCTAGTAATGTGACCTGTAGATTTTCAAAAGAGTGGCCAGGAAGGTGCACGTGTCTTGAAATGGGCAAGTGGGGCAAGGTGTTAGCATGAGATTTATGGTTATTAAAACGCAGTCTAAAAGGCCCTTCTGTTTGACCAATGTACTGTATTTCACATAGCGCACATTGTATCATGTATATCACGTTCTTTGAATCGCAGTCAAGATTGCCTTTGATTTTTAAGGAAAAGTTGGAAGCTGTACTAGTGACCTGTTGGCATGTGCGCTTGTACGGGCATACTTTGCATCGCGGTTTTTGGCAAAAGTTTTTGGCGAACGGGCGACCGTCACCATTTCCCGTGTCGCGAGCCCGCTTCTGAGAGTCACTGGACCAAAGCCGGCCCGGCAGAAAAAGGTCGTCGGTGACTTCAGAGTTTTCGCAACGCGCGCTGCCGATTTTGCAGGCGCGCAAACAGTACGTGGCCGGGCCATACGCCGAACCGATGCGAGGAGTCACCGCGGTGCGCGGGGTCTCGGAAGAGGCCCGTTGATGCGCCGACTGCCAGTTCCGAGAGGCAATTAGGGGGCCGTCGCAACGACGTTTACAATCTCAACCCTTTCGTTGCCCGGGTTGGTTCCCTTTTCTTTGAGTTAGTAGTAACTGGAAACGCTCGACCGTCGACAAAGCAGGGCAATATGCTGGCGCCGCGTGTCTGCGCTCGTGGCAAAACCGGTCGGTCGCGCTTCAACCGCTTGTCACTCAAGCAACGCTGGCAGCCCGCGGCTGACATGCCTTCTTAAGCTTACGCCGCAAAGCAAATAAAAGCAAACAAAAATTGCCGCGCTACGAATTCTTACCGCGGTCCTACACCCCCCATCCAAGACTTCGCAACAACTTGCGTACAGTGTTGCCGAAGTAAACCCACACACACAAAAAAAAAACGGACCGCGCTCAACCAGTGGGTGTACGGTGGGTTAACAGCTACTGCCAACGGCCGGGGTGTCCCACCCACTACGCAGTGGTCACGCTGCACCTGGCCGGCAGCAGCATGCGCGAATTCTCTCCTGCAAAGAAAGCGCGCAAAGAGCCCCACTTGGTCTCGGTGCTCAAAAAAAAAAACACACACACAATGAGACAAACCAATCTCCAGCGCCAGCTGACATGACAAAGCTACTTGGTGAGCTGCCCTGCTCTCTTAATATAGCGAGCCTATTCCAAACATCATGCGGCTGAAACGCGGTATCTAGTAGCCCCGACCAAACATGCCAGAGCTGCTCGCTCCACGCACCTTTCCACCAAACGCTTATGATGCATGCAACATCTCACATTCCCTGCCGTGGGTAATTTTTTGCACACTCTGCAAGAGTTTTCATTAACATGACACACACTGCAACACATGCCCCAGCACATTTGGGCGCTGTTGCCCCACCCAACATAATAAAACAAACGCAACAAAAAATATTGGCACGTAAAAGCAAACAGACACCACACGCAGTTCACACCACTACACTTGGTAATTGTCACACTGTTGTATGATGTTCAAAAGTTCCATCATCATTCTGAAGTGTTATTGCCATGTTTGCACCATAAATCCATCACTTAGTCCCGTGGCACATAACACTCGTTCCCCCTCCTTCACTGATCGCGGCTGCGGGGCTTTCAGGCTACTGCACCTCCTCCCAGTATTGGTTTGTCAGCCGGGAAAGCGCGTCTGCATTAGCATGTGCTGTACCCTTTCTGTGTTGCACTACCACGTCGTAGCGCTGCAAAGCCAATGCCCAACGTATCAATTTGGCCCCTTGTGGCGAAGCTTGAGTGAGGTACGCGAGTGGATTGTGGTCGGAGACGACAAAGATTTTGGCCCCGAATACCCAAGTGTCGAACTTTTTGAGTCCCCAAATGACCCCAAACGCCTCGCGTTCTATCGTAGACCATTTCATCTGAGCAGGCGTGAAGCGATGACTGGCAAAAGCAATAGGGCACTCGGTACCGTCATCGGCCATTTGGGCCAAACAAGCTCCCACAGCGATAGCGGAAGCGTCCGTAAAAAGCCAAAACGGCTTGTGAATGTCTGGAGTGGTTAATTCAACAGCGCTGCACAGGGCACCCTTGAGTTTTGCAAATGCCTCGTCGGCCTCGGGCGTCCAAGGGATGTGGTTAGGAACATGTTTAGCCGTCAATTGGGTGCGGGGCTTGGCAATGCCAGCAAAATTGGGTATGTAACCCCGGTAATACCCGCACAGACCTAGAACACTCCTTAACTCTTTTTTATTCTGGGGTACTTGCAGCCCCTCAATAGCCGCGAGCTTGCTGGGGTCCGGACCGTGCTTTCCCGATCCCACAATATGTCCGAGGTAGCGGATAGACGCGCACGCCACCTGACATTTTTCCATGTTAGCTACTAGACCTACGGACGTTAGGGCGGAGAACACAGCGTGGAGGTGCCGGACGTGCTCTTGTAGGGACCTGCTGAAAACCGCAATGTACTCCAAGTAGGCACAAGCATACGCCTCATGGGGTGCTAACAGCTGGTTCATACTTCGCTGAAAGCTGGCTGCCGCATTCCTGAGCCCAAACGGCATTACCCTCCAAGCAAACTGGCCTAGGTGCGACACGAACGCAGTCAAGCGCTGTGACCCCTCCGCTAAGGTAACTTGCCAGTAGCCTCGTCGGAGATCAATGAGAGTTATATAACTAGCCTGACCTACATTCATAATCAGTTCTTGCGGGAATCCCATCGGGAATGCGTCTGGTTCGGTTATGGCATTTAAGCTTCGGTAATCGACACACAGGCGCACCGTGCCATCTTTCTTTGGGACGCACACAAGGGGGTGAGCAAATGGACTTTCGCACCGGTATATTAAACCAAGCTCGAGCAGTACCGCTATCTGTTTTGAAACCTCGTCCTTCAAGGCCACTGGCATGCGGTAAGGGCGGCTACGTTTCGGCGTAGCCCCTTGCATAAGCCTTATCTTTTGTTCGCCGACTTGCGCGATCCCCACTTCTCTGCTAAATAAGGCCGCATGGCGTTCAAACACCTCCCGTACTAACACTCTCCCATGGGGCTGCAAATGAGCCAAGCTACCCGCCGGTAGGATAGATGCTCTGTCGCGCGAGGAGACAGGACGCGGCACGTATTCCAACTCCCCGAACTCGTGGTCGTCATGGAATATGACACCAATGCCAGCGACCCGGCACGTGTACGGGCGCAAGTGGTTTGCATGCACTAGCATACGCTTACCCGCCGGCGTCTCTAAGTAATAGGAGTGTTGGCGGTACTTTCCTGTGATCCTGCACGGACCTACCCATTTCGGTTGCATCTTACCGGAACGGTTGCTATCAAAAACAAGCACCTGCCCCCCAAGTTGAAACTCCTTTTCTTTCGCACGAAGGTTGTATTGCGTCGCGTACGCCCTCTGTTGTTTAGTTGCGGTCACGTTAGCAGCTTCCGCGGCTATCTCCAACTGTTGCTTCAGTTTTCGCATATACTCCGCCGGCTTGTCTGCCACTGTCGCGGGCATTTCCTGTTCTCCCGTCCAAGCCCTCTGTAGGATCGCGAGCGGACCGACGGGTTTTCTGCCGTACATCATCTGGAACGGGGACACGCCCGTAGTGTCGTGAGGAACTTCTCTATATGCCCACAGTAGAAGTGGCACGAACTTGTCCCATTGTCGCCCCTGTTCAGATATCACATGGAATAGCATGTTTTTGAATACTCTGTTCCACCGTTCGACCGCCCCGTTGCTTTCCGGGTGCTCCGGTGTCGAAAACCGAGGGGAACAGCCGAGGCGCGTCAGGAATTCGCGGGTCAGCGCGGCGGTGAAATTGGTCCCGCAATCTGAACATACTACCTCTGGTATACCGCTGCGGCTGAAAATTTCCAACATTGCGTCGCAGGTAGCTTTAGCTGTCAATGATTTGAGACATATGACCACGGGCCAGCGGGTGCAGAGATCTATCATGCACAACGCGTAGCGGTGGCCGCGAGTTGTCGGCGGCTCAATTGGTCCTATGACGTCGATATTGACTTTCTGAAAGGGGTATCGGGGCCTTACGAGGGGCGCTATGGGAACTCTGTCTGTCTGCCTCCTGTCAGCCCTGATCTGGCACGAGTGACAACAATTGCAGTAGTCTCGGGCGTCCTTTTCTATACCTGGCCAAAAAAAACTAAGTTTAATTCTCGCGTTCGTCTTACGAAACCCCAGGTGTCCGCCCCAATACGATTCATGCGCCAGGCTGAGCACATCAGCCCGCCGGGTGATCGGCAAAACTAACTGCTTGATTGGTTGACCCAATACCTGTTCTCGGTGATACAGCAACCCATCAATCACAAGCATTCCACCTCGCCCTTCCGCGGCGTCTCTCCATGCCCGGCCCAACGTTTCGTCACTCTGTTGTTCCTAACGCAACGCCTCGAAATCGCCCCTCTCGCCACTAGCGCCACTTTGCGACACGCAACTTGCCTCGTTCTCGGCGGTGTGTGGTGTTTTCTCTCTAGCGTTACGCTCTCCTTCCGGCCCTAATTCTCCCTCCTCTACCTCCACGGCTGTAACCACCTCTTCCTCCCGGGTGCGTTCGACCTCGCTGAGCTGTAGTACGCTTCCCTCCGCTGACCGTGGATCATCCGGAGTCGGTCTACTCTGCTCTACTACTGTCCCATCTAGCTTTGCGGCCGCCTCTCGTTCGTCGGAGAAGTTTCGGGGGGATAGCGTCGTGTCCTGTTCGTTGTATTCACACTGGCTCTGCTGCAACGCGGTCCAATCGCTCGCCGAGAGCAGGCATTCACTCACGCTTAGTTTATCTGTGACCGCACACAAGACCGTTGTGGCCTGTGAAACTTCGGCGAACACCGGTTGCCCCTGTTTCAGCGTTAGCGGGAGCTCTACTAGCTTGGCCTCGACTCGTTCACCAAATGCTGCTCGGAGGCTTACGCGGCCATGGGCCTGGATAAATTCTTCAGGAACCACGCTTTCCTGCACTACCGTAATCTCGGCGCCCGTGTCTACTATTGCATTCAAAGTTTTATCTTTGCAATTCAGAGTTACCTTCCACAAGCGGTCGGCCGGCGTTACCTTATCTAGGCAGACTCGAGCAGTGAGTTTATCATTTCCCTCCGAAGCGCTAGGATTCGGCGCCACCCTTTCAAGATAGTGCGGGCAGTTGAGTCTAATATGTGTGTTCGATCCACACTCAAAACATCCCGTTTTCCTCGGTTGCCTAGCTGAATTATAGGAACCCTTCGGTCTCGTGTTCGAACCCTGACTCGGACCCAATGGGCTGCTACTCTGGTGGTCGGTCGTCTTTTCTACCCCTTTACTGCTGGCGTTACGCGGCTGTCCTTTCTGCGCTTCCGCACTGCCGTTCGCGTCTTCAAAGGTGTGCAAGAGCCTTGCAATTTCTGTGCTTTTGTACCACGCTGCCCCCTCACGTAACCTCAAGTATTTTAATGCCTCTTCAGACAACACGGTTTTCAATTGGTCCACTACCAGTAGCTCCAAAAGTTCCGCGAAGGTGGACACGTCTCTTGACGCCACATAAAAATTTAAGTAGCTGCCCAACCTTGTTGTAAAACTTTTCCACGTCTCTGTTTTTCGTTTACGTGCCCCTGTAAATTTCTTTTGGTATTCTAAGGGAGACAGCTTCAGTTCATCAAGCACTACTTCCTTCACGGTCTCATAGTCCCGATGTTGGGCGGGTGTGAGCCGAGTTGATAAATACTCTACGCGCTCAGCCACGAGTGGAAAGACTATTTGTCCCCAATAACTTCGAGGTACCTCATATGCCTCCAGAGTGTGCTCCAATGACTCGAACCAAATTGGGACCTCCGCGTCTGCGGGAAATTTCGGGAAGGCACCCACTAACAATTTGGCGTATTTGCGCCACTCAGTGTTGGAGCGGCGCTCAAATGTTCTGCCAGCATCACTCACGCTACCCGATGGGCTTGCCGGACGTAATTTAGCGAGCTCTAACTCCAACTCCATTTGCCGGCTTCGTTCGCGAGCCATCTTAAAATCATGATCTGCTTGGTCTCGTGCCGTCCAAGGGACGTCACCACTCCCATCCTCACTCGCCCCATCGCCACCCTCCATCCTGCTGAAAGTGGTGCTAGCCTGTTTGCCCCGCAACAACAATACAGCAATGAGAAAGGGAACTCACGTTAGCTCGGTCCCGTTGTCGTGGCGTCGCTCTGGCTTGTTGCTGCAGGCTTCTGGTCGATGCTCCACCTCGTCGTGGACGCGCCTTTTGGGTGTTGAGAACTCGTTCGAGGACCGCTTTGACCCAGTCACTCCCTCGATGTCTTCCGGGAACACCAGGCTATCTGCAGCTTCCAGCTGCCGCAGCTACTTGCTGCAGTGTCTGTCCGTTGGTCTGGTGCCACTTGGCGTCTTCATCTGTACTTCGTCTTTCCTCTCAGCCAGCTTCTTCCTTTTTCCACTCCGTCCACAGCAAGCCAATCCTGTCGACTGCGCCAGTAAAATCAGGTTCTCTTCTCGATGTAGAAGAAACCACTTCTCCCCACTCGGCGCCCGAAGCGCACCACCCGTGGTGGTGTAGCAAAGTGGGAGAAGAACCGTACGCCGCTATCCCAATAGCGGCTATTCGCCTGCTGGACGCTTGACGAGGAAGCAGAAGCAACGCTGAAGAAGTTTTAGATGGCTGAGAAAAACTTGTATTTACAGATTTTACAAAACAATGGACATCAATGTTACAAAAAAAAGGAAGAAAAACAACTTGGAAATGAACCGACTTCTGTAGGGCGACCCTACGGGGTTCGGCGGAGCCGATGGTGCCTAACACCGCAAGCTCGGTTCAGAACCCCCGGCGGAGCCACGGGGCCTCTTCTTATCCCTTCCTGGCGCTCCGCCCTTACCACCATCTCGGCACATAATCACTTGCTTGTCCTCTGATTGGACAGTACATTGGGTACATTAAAAAAAAACGCCACGAGGATCCCGCCTTCGTGCACGTGGGACTTATGCACTCTCCCCAAACCACACAACAACCAAAACGTAAATAAAACAAAACTAGAAAAAGCATAGAGGCCAGGGCCAGCTTCGCGGTGCACAATTATTTAGACAGAGCTAGCTGTACTCGGTAGTGCGGCCATAGGGCGATTTTTCTCTACCACGTCAATTTCTTGACAACGGGGCTATAATCCTTTTGCCTCTGTGCGCCGTACGAGGAACCGCTCGCTGACCGCGCATATTTCTGCTTACGAGTTCCTTTGCCCAGATAAACGGGGATGTAGTCGAAGACATGCCCGATTCAACAATAGGAAACCCAGGCGTCGAACGGGCGACCGTCACCATTTCCCGTGTCGCGAGCCCGCTTCTGAGAGTCACTGGACCAAAGCCGGCCCTGGCAGAAAAAGGTCGTCGGTGACTTCAGAGTTTTCGCAACGCGCGCTGCCGATTTTGCAGGCGCGCAAACAGTACGTGGCCGGGCCATACGCCGAACCGATGCGAGGAGTCACCGCGGTGCGCGGGGTCTCGGAAGAGGCCCGTTGATGCGCCGACTGCCAGTTCCGAGAGGCAATTAGGGGGCCGTCGCAACGACGTTTACAATCTCAACCCTTTCGTTGCCCGGGTTGGTTCCCTTTTCTTTGAGTTAGTAGTAACTGGAAACGCTCGACCGTCGACAAAGCAGGGCAATATGCTGGCGCCGCGTGTCTGCGCTCGTGGCAAAACCGGTCGGTCGCGCTTCAACCGCTTGTCACTCAAGCAACGCTGGCAGCCCGCGGCTGACATGCCTTCTTAAGCTTACGCCGCAAAGCAAATAAAAGCAAACAAAAATTGCCGCGCTACGAATTCTTACCGCGGTCCTACACCCCCCATCCAAGACTTCGCAACAACTTGCGTACAGTGTTGCCGAAGTAAACCCACACACAAAAAAAAAACGGACCGCGCTCAACCAGTGGGTGTACGGTGGGTTAACAGCTACTGCCAACGGCCGGGGTGTCCCACCCACTACGCAGTGGTCACGCTGCACCTGGCCGGCAGCAGCATGCGCAAATTCTCTCCTGCAAAGAAAGCGCGCAAAGAGCCCCACTTGGTCTCGGTGCTCAAAAAAAAAACACACACACAATGAGACAAACCAATCTCCAGCGCCAGCTGACATGACAAAGCTACTTGGTGAGCTGCCCTGCTCTCTTAATATAGCGAGCCTATTCCAAACATCATGCGGCTGAAACGCGGTATCTAGTAGCCCCGACCAAACATGCCAGAGCTGCTCGCTCCACGCACCTTTCCACCAAACGCTTATGATGCATGCAACATCTCACATTCCCTGCCGTGGGTAATTTTTTGCACACTCTGCAAGAGTTTTCATTAACATGACACACACTGCAACACATGCCCCAGCACATTTGGGCGCTGTTGCCCCACCCAACATAATAAAACAAACGCAACAAAAAATATTGGCACGTAAAAGCAAACAGACACCACACGCAGTTCACACCACTACACTTGGTAATTGTCACACACTGTTGTATGATGTTCAAAAGTTCCATCATCATTCTGAAGTGTTATTGCCATGTTTGCACCATAAATCCATCACTTAGTCCCGTGGCACATAACACTCGTTCCCCCTCCTTCACTGATCGCGGCTGCGGGGCTTTCAGGCTACTGCACCTACTCCCAGTATTGGTTTGTCAGCCGGGAAAGCGCGTCTGCATTAGCATGTGCTGTACCCTTTCTGTGTTGCACTACCACGTCGTAGCGCTGCAAAGCCAATGCCCAACGTATCAATTTGGCCCCTTGTGGCGAAGCTTGAGTGAGGTACGCGAGTGGATTGTGGTCGGAGACGACAAAGATTTTGGCCCCGAATACCCAAGTGTCGAACTTTTTGAGTCCCCAAATGACCCCAAACGCCTCGCGTTCTATCGTAGACCATTTCATCTGAGCAGGCGTGAAGCGATGACTGGCAAAAGCAATAGGGCACTCGGTACCGTCATCGGCCATTTGGGCCAAACAAGCTCCCACAGCGATAGCGGAAGCGTCCGTAAAAAGCCAAAACGGCTTGTGAATGTCTGGAGTGGTTAATTCAACAGCGCTGCACAGGGCACCCTTGAGTTTTGCAAATGCCTCGTCGGCCTCGGGCGTCCAAGGGATGTGGTTAGGAACATGTTTAGCCGTCAATTGGGTGCGGGGCTTGGCAATGCCAGCAAAATTGGGTATGTAACCCCGGTAATACCCGCACAGACCTAGAACACTCCTTAACTCTTTTTTATTCTGGGGTACTTGCAGCCCCTCAATAGCCGCGAGCTTGCTGGGGTCCGGACCGTGCTTTCCCGATCCCACAATATGTCCGAGGTAGCGGATAGACGCGCACGCCACCTGACATTTTTCCATGTTAGCTACTAGACCTACGGACGTTAGGGCGGAGAACACAGCGTGGAGGTGCCGGACGTGCTCCTGTAGGGACCTGCTGAAAACCGCAATGTCATCCAAGTAGGCACAAGCATACGCCTCATGGGGTGCTAACAGCTGGTTCATACTTCGCTGAAAGCTGGCTGCCGCATTCCTGAGCCCAAACGGCATTACCCTCCAAGCAAACTGGCCTAGGTGCGACACGAACGCAGTCAAGCGCTGTGACCCCTCCGCTAAGGTAACTTGCCAGTAGCCTCGTCGGAGATCAATGAGAGTTATATAACTAGCCTGACCTACATTCATAATCAGTTCTTGCGGGAATCCCATCGGGAATGCGTCTGGTTCGGTTATGGCATTTAAGCTTCGGTAATCGACACACAGGCGCACCGTGCCATCTTTCTTTGGGACGCACACAAGGGGGTGAGCAAATGGACTTTCGCACCGGTATATTAAACCAAGCTCGAGCAGTACCGCTATCTGTTTTGAAACCTCGTCCTTCAAGGCCACTGGCATGCGGTAAGGGCGGCTACGTTTCGGCGTAGCCCCTTGCATAAGCCTTATCTTTTGTTCGCCGACTTGCGCGATCCCCACTTCTCTGCTAAATAAGGCCGCATGGCGTTCAAACACCTCCCGTACTAACACTCTCCCATGGGGCTGCAAATGAGCCAAGCTACCCGCCGGTAGGATAGATGCTCTGTCGCGCGAGGAGACAGGACGCGGCACGTATTCTAACTCCCCGAACTCGTGGTCGTCATGGAATATGACACCAATGCCAGCGACCCGGCACGTGTACGGGCGCAAGTGGTTTGGCATGCACTAGCATACGCTTACCCGCCGGCGTCTCTAAGTAATAGGAGTGTTGGCGGTACTTTCCTGTGATCCTGCACGGACCTACCCATTTCGGTTGCATCTTACCGGAACGGTTGCTATCAAAAACAAGCACCTGCCCCCCAAGTTGAAACTCCTTTTCTTTCGCACGAAGGTTGTATTGCGTCGCGTACGCCCTCTGTTGTTTAGTTGCGGTCACGTTAGCAGCTTCCGCGGCTATCTCCAACTGTTGCTTCAGTTTTCGCATATACTCCGCCGGCTTGTCTGCCACTGTCGCGGGCATTTCCTGTTCTCCCGTCCAAGCCCTCTGTAGGATCGCGAGCGGACCGACGGGTTTTCTGCCGTACATCATCTGGAACGGGGACACGCCCGTAGTGTCGTGAGGAACTTCTCTATATGCCCACAGTAGAAGTGGCACGAACTTGTCCCATTGTCGCCCCTGTTCAGATATCACATGGAATAGCATGTTTTTGAATACTCTGTTCCACCGTTCGACCGCCCCGTTGCTTTCCGGGTGCTCCGGTGTCGAAAACCGAGGGGAACAGCCGAGGCGCGTCAGGAATTCGCGGGTCAGCGCGGCGGTGAAATTGGTCCCGCAATCTGAACATACTACCTCTGGTATACCGCTGCGGCTGAAAATTTCCAACATTGCGTCGCAGGTAGCTTTAGCTGTCAATGATTTGAGACATATGACCACGGGCCAGCGGGTGCAGAGATCTATCATGCACAACGCGTAGCGGTGGCCGCGAGTTGTCGGCGGCTCAATTGGTCCTATGACGTCGATATTGACTTTCTGAAAGGGGTATCGGGGCCTTACGAGGGGCGCTATGGGAACTCTGTCTGTCTGCCTCCTGTCAGCCCTGATCTGGCACGAGTGACAACAATTGCAGTAGTCTCGGGCGTCCTTTTCTATACCTGGCCAAAAAAAACTAAGTTTAATTCTCGCGTTCGTCTTACGAAACCCCAGGTGTCCGCCCCAATACGATTCATGCGCCAGGCTGAGCACATCAGCCCGCCGGGTGATCGGCAAAACTAACTGCTTGATTGGTTGACCCAATACCTGTTCTCGGTGATACAGCAACCCATCAATCACAAGCATTCCACCTTCGCCCTTCCGCGGCGTCTCTCCATGCCCGGCCCAACGTTTCGTCACTCTGTTGTTCCTAACGCAACGCCTCGAAATCGCCCCTCTCGCCACTAGCGCCACTTTGCGACACGCAACTTGCCTCGTTCTCGGCGGTGTGTGGTGTTTTCTCTCTAGCGTTACGCTCTCCTTCCGGCCCTAATTCTCCCTCCTCTACCTCCACGGCTGTAACCACCTCTTCCTCCCGGGTGCGTTCGACCTCGCTGAGCTGTAGTACGCTTCCCTCCGCTGACCGTGGATCATCCGGAGTCGGTCTACTCTGCTCTACTACTCTCCCATCTAGCTTTGCGGCCGCCTCTCGTTCGTCGGAGAAGTTTCGGGGGGATAGTGTCGTGTCCTGTTCGTTGTATTCACACTGGCTCTGCTGCAACGCGGTCCAATCGCTCGCCGAGAGCAGGCATTCACTCACGCTTAGTTTATCTGTGACCGCACACAAGACCGTTGTGGCCTGTGAAACTTCGGCGAACACCGGTTGCCCCTGTTTCAGCGTTAGCGGGAGCTCTACTAGCTTGGCCTCGACTCGTTCACCAAATGCTGCTCGGAGGCTTACGCGGCCATGGGCCTGGATAAATTCTTCAGGAACCACGCTTTCCTGCACTACCGTAATCTCGGCGCCCGTGTCTACTATTGCATTCAAAGTTTTATCTTTGCAATTCAGAGTTACCTTCCACAAGCGGTCGGCCGGCGTTACCTTATCTAGGCAGACTCGAGCAGTGAGTTTATCATTTCCCTCCGAAGCGCTAGGATTCGGCGCCACCCTTTCAAGATAGTGCGGGCAGTTGAGTCTAATATGTGTGTTCGATCCACACTCAAAACATCCCGTTTTCCTCGGTTGCCTAGCTGAATTATAGGAACCCTTCGGTCTCGTGTTCGAACCCTGACTCGGACCCAATGGGCTGCTACTCTGGTGGTCGGTCGTCTTTTCTACCCCTTTACTGCTGGCGTTACGCGGCTGTCCTTTCTGCGCTTCCGCACTGCCGTTCGCGTCTTCAAAGGTGTGCAAGAGCCTTGCAATTTCTGTGCTTTTGTACCACGCTGCCCCCTCACGTAACCTCAAGTATTTTAATGCCTCTTCAGACAACACGGTTTTCAATTGGTCCACTACCAGTAGCTCCAAAAGTTCCGCGAAGGTGGACACGTCTCTTGACGCCACATAAAAATTTAAGTAGCTGCCCAACCTTGTTGTAAAACTTTTCCACGTCTCTGTTTTTCGTTTACGTGCCCCTGTAAATTTCTTTTGGTATTCTAAGGGAGACAGCTTCAGTTCATCAAGCACTACTTCCTTCACGGTCTCATAGTCCCGATGTTGGGCGGGTGTGAGCCGAGTTGATAAATACTCTACGCGCTCAGCCACGAGTGGAAAGACTATTTGTCCCCAATAACTTCGAGGTACCTCATATGCCTCCAGAGTGTGCTCCACTGACTCGAACCAAATTGGGACCTCCGCGTCTGCGGGAAATTTCGGGAAGGCACCCACTAACAATTTGGCGTATTTGCGCCACTCAGTGTTGGAGCGGCGCTCAAATGTTCTGCCAGCATCACTCACGCTACCCGATGGGCTTGCCGGACGTAATTTAGCGAGCTCTAACTCCAACTCCATTTGCCGGCTTCGTTCGCGAGCCATCTTAAAATCATGATCTGCTTGGTCTCGTGCCGTCCAAGGGACGTCACCACTCCCATCCTCACTCGCCCCATCGCCACCCTCCATCCTGCTGAAAGTGGTGCTAGCCTGTTTGCCCCGCAACAACAATACAGCAATGAGAAAGGGAACTCACGTTAGCTCGGTCCCGTTGTCGTGGCGTCGCTCTGGCTTGTTGCTGCAGGCTTCTGGTCGATGCTCCACCTCGTCGTGGACGCGCCTTTTGGGTGTTGAGAACTCGTTCGAGGACCGCTTTGACCCAGTCACTCCCTCGATGTCTTCCGGGAACACCAGGCTATCTGCAGCTTCCAGCTGCCGCAGCTACTTGCTGCAGTGTCTGTCCGTTGGTCTGGTGCCACTTGGCGTCTTCATCTGTACTTCGTCTTTCCTCTCAGCCAGCTTCTTCCTTTTTCCACTCCGTCCACAGCAAGCCAATCCTGTCGACTGCGCCAGTAAAATCAGGTTCTCTTCTCGATGTAGAAGAAACCACTTCTCCCCACTCGGCGCCCGAAGCGCACCACCCGTGGTGGTGTAGCAAAGTGGGAGAAGAACCGTACGCCGCTATCCCAATAGCGGCTATTCGCCTGCTGGACGCTTGACGAGGAAGCAGAAGCAACGCTGAAGAAGTTTTAGATGGCTGAGAAAAACTTGTATTTACAGATTTTACAAAACAATGGACATCAATGTTACAAAAAAAAGGAAAAGAAAAACAACTTGGAAATGAACCGACTTCTGTAGGGCGACCCTACGGGGTTCGGCGGAGCCGATGGTGCCTAACACCGCAAGCTCGGTTCAGAACCCCCGGCGGAGCCACGGGGCCTCTTCTTATCCCTTCCTGGCGCTCCGCCCTTGCCACCATCTCGGCACATAATCACTTGCTTGTCCTCTGATTGGACAGTACATTGGGTACATTAAAAAAAAACGCCACGAGGATCCCGCCTTCGTGCACGTGGGACTTATGCACTCTCCCCAAACCACACAACAACCAAAACGTAAATAAAACAAAACTAGAAAAAGCATAGAGGCCAGGGCCAGCTTCGCGGCGCACAATTATTTAGACAGAGCTAGCTGTACTCGGTAGTGCGGCCATAGGGCGATTTTTCTCTACCACGTCAATTTCTTGACAACGGGGCTATAATCCTTTTGCCTCTGTGCGCCGTACGAGGAACCGCTCGCTGACCGCGCATATTTCTGCTTACGAGTTCCTTTGCCCAGATAAACGGGGATGTAGTCGAAGACATGCCCGATTCAACAATAGGAAACCCAGGCGTCGAACGGGCGACCGTCACCATTTCCCGTGTCGCGAGCCCGCTTCGGAGAGTCACTGGACCAAAGCCGGCCCGGCAGAAAAAGGTCGTCGGTGACTTCAGAGTTTTCGCAACGCGCGCTGCCGATTTTGCAGGCGCGCAAACAGTACGTGGCCGGGCCATACGCCGAACCGATGCGAGGAGTCACCGCGGTGCGCGGGGTCTCGGAAGAGGCCCGTTGATGCGCCGACTGCCAGTTCCGAGAGGCAATTAGGGGGCCGTCGCAACGACGTTTACAATCTCAACCCTTTCGTTGCCCGGGTTGGTTCCCTTTTCTTTGAGTTAGTAGTAACTGGAAACGCTCGACCGTCGACAAAGCAGGGCAATATGCTGGCGCCGCGTGTCTGCGCTCGTGGCAAAACCGGTCGGTCGCGCTTCAACCGCTTGTCACTCAAGCAACGCTGGCAGCCCGCGGCTGACATGCCTTCTTAAGCTTACGCCGCAAAGCAAATAAAAGCAAACAAAAATTGCCGCGCTACGAATTCTTACCGCGGTCCTACATCACTCATCATCTTAACATTGAAATATTATGTCGAGGCTCCTTTAAGGACAGCAGCATTGATCCGGAGTGCTTACCATATGCGCTCCTGCCCATGCTTATTCTTTGAAGAAATCCTTTTTCATGAGTGGGATCGCCTGTTAGTAATTGACCTAGGTATACATCTTCCACCGGCTGGTTACCAATCACGAGCTGTTTCTCTTTTGCCAGTTATCTTTGTCTTCATAATATTTATTTTCCAATTTGTCTCCATCATTTATAAAGAGCACCATGTCATCTGCCATATGTAGCTTGCTGAGATAATCTCCATTAATTTTTTACGCCTGTTTCAGATACAACTTTGGAATTCTGCAGCCTCCTCTAAGGCGAATGAACACAGGCCTGAACAAAGGGGAGTGCAGTCATTACTGATTCAGGAGCCGGATGGCTGGTGACTTTGCCTTCGGAAAACCTTAGTGCGTTCATGAGTGAGACTGTTTTTTTAGTCGTGGACCCGATCAGCTGCTGTGCTTCAGTTGTCGGGGCAGAGCCCCTCCGCAATTTTTAAGTTTTATATTACTATAGTTAAGCTTAAATATTTTCACGCATGCAGGGAACAACATTCGGAAGATTGCATCACCTTTCTGTGTTGTAATTTGACAGCTTTCTTTAGAGGGGAGCAGGGGGGGTTTCAAGGTAGCTGTGACGTCTTCGTAGATGTCAACTAAGGTATTCATATATACTTCAAGTATGCCTTGAAGACATGCGAAATTTGTTGACATGCCGTGTCGCTGGAGCCATTTCCAGAAGAAGACTTGTCTTCTTCAAGGATGCTGTGTCGCTATAGCTGACATTTCGACAAGCACACTTGTTTTCTTCAAGGCTCAGCCTTGAAGAAGACAAGCCTTTTTGTGGGAATGTCACTTTATACTTAAGTGACAAGTCTTTCTGTGGAATTGTTTATTTAGCGGCACACCGTGTTCACAAATTTTGCAGTCCTTCACGCATCCATCTTTCAGTAAACCTCTGCTGGTACTCTTTTGTGACTCTGCTTTCAAGGCTGCCGGTATTGCCACTGAGTCGAAGGACTTTTCATAGTGTATAGACGCTAATCTAAAGAAAGGTGTTGCTGTTGACGAAACGGGAACGCATGAAATATTGTACTTTGACATTAAACTTTTCATTGCCTAGCATGTGCAGGTAAGCCCCACTTCAATGGACACTATCGTGATGAGTCAGCATACTTCACTGGGCTTGTGAGCTCTGCATCTTGCATGTTCCCGAAATCATCAGAATCGATCCCGAAGTTGCTGGACAACAATTCGCTCATCAGTGCTTACGTGGAACTGACGGTAGAGGCCAGAGTCACTTCTAGTACGTCATGACCTGCTTTCTTTTCCCGCGGGATTTATACCTTCATCAGACAATGTTGGCACGTCACTATGACACCAACCTCTCAATGTCAAAATCGAAAGTTGTTTTTTAAGCTGGTTGCACTAAATATATATTCAGAGCATTCTGAGGTTCTGTGATACTTTTACCGCCATACTCGGAAACGCTCTTTGACTTGAACTTTGTGTTTGCCCCGCCGTGGTGGTCTAGTGGCTAAGGTACTCGGCTGCTGACCCACAGGTCGCGGGATCAAATCCCAGCAGCGGCGGCTGCATTTCCGATGGAGGCCTAAATGTTGTAGGCCCTTGTGCTCAGACTTTGACGCACGTTAAAGAACCCCAGGTGGTCTAAATTTCCGGAGCCATCCACTACGGCGCCTCTCATAATCATATGGTGGTTTTGGGACGTTAAACCCCACATATCAATCAATCATGACTTGAACTTTGCTTGCCACTGCCTTCAATGCGGCGCGTTGGAAATGTGTTTGCGCATTTGTACTGCATTGACACAGCCTAAAGTAGCGCGATCAAAATGAGTTTGTGCTGCATTGACAGGGTTCGGAGCGGTCCTTGAAATTCTTGAACAAGAAAAGCCTTGAATTTTCAAATGGCATTTTCAAAGCCTTGAAAAACCTCAAGTTTGTTTGAAGTCCTTAAAAGTCCTTGAATTTCGTCAATCAAAGTCTCATTAGCCTTAATTTAGTAGATTTTTTTTGCTTGCCTGGCAACCATGTCTTCTCAAGGCCACAAACCATCCAGTCCTATCTTTCTCTAGCCGTAGTGCAGTGTTCTAATACAGTGTACTGTTCTAGTACACTGTAGTTATGGTAGTGCCTGCGTGGTTACAGCCGCAACGGAGCTAAGCCTGGCTTTTTTGTGGAGACTGTGCCAGTGTGCGTGGATATCCTAAGTCGCGTTGCTTATGATGGAACTATGCCGGACAAGTGCAAATTTCAGCCGTCTTGGTCATGCATTGCTGCTTATAGGGAGTGGTGCACCAGATACGTTAAGGCAAAGTCTCGCCATGTAGGAAGAGCTGCGACGTGTCATCGCTGGGAGAGTCTGCCCTTAAAAGTCACATGAAGAGTACGAAACACATTGAGAACACAGAAGCGACAACAGTTCATGGTAACTTAAGTGTGTTCGGGGTGCCAATCATACAAATAAAATGAAGTATGAATTTTTATGCTGTAAAAAGTGGTGTTGTCATTTTTTGTGGTTTGAAGCTTTATTTAGGTTCCTTCAAAAGTATTCAGTAGGTCCTTAAAAGTCCTTGAAAACCCTTGAATTTCGTTTCACTTAAGTGCTATGAATTCTGATTGAAGATCTTGGAAAGTCTAGCTCAAATCATGGAGCGTTTCTCAATACGGGGATTAGATTCTCAGAACAAGTGTTTTCATTTAGAGCAACAGTATGAACATCTCTGAAGTATAAATTCAGTGCTGGTCTTTTGCATACTTTTTATTGCAAGTGAAATGATTCCCGCTGCACACCAGGCAAAAAAATTTACTAAATAAATTTTCACATGTCGATGTTGCTGCTCAGTTCTCATGTCTTCATATTTTTGTGTTGTTAGAGCCACCAAAAGTTCAAGACTTTTTCACATAGCAAGTGGTGTTGGAGTTCGCTTCCGTGCACAGTAATTATTCAGTAACTATTTTATTATCCCGGAGGTAAGCGCGATGTCAGGGAAACACCGATTAGGGTAAAACACGTTTGAAGTGCAGATGCACTTTCTGACTTGAAGATGGCGTAACGTCATCCCTGTCTTAGTGCTGAAGCCAAACAGAGCCAGAGCTCTTAGGAAGTCTAGTCATCCTTCTGTCAACAGCAGATGGGTCCGAGGCGTCGAGTCAAGTTTCTGACATCGTACAATGTGACAAGGTACAGTGATTGTAACACGCTTGCTGTGTTTGTTCCGTGCTTTTAGCGGTCTTGGTTTTCGTCATAATGGTTGTAGCAGTAATTTTCGGTCTGGCCTTGCATGAGCACATTAAAGCATGCATTCCTAGTGATTGAAATATCCAAATCGCCGTCATAATGTTTCGTAGCCCGACTGCTGTAGACTGTGCGTTTAAATCGAGGTGCACGTAAAGCATCACTAGTGGTCAGAAGTCGAGAATTGTCAACTATTGCAAGCCTCACGATCATAATAAAAAGGTTAGGCAATGCTTTTTCTGGTAACCATCGAATGTTTTCACTACTGGAGTTTATGGTTTCGTGAATCGATTGTCGGGAAATGTTTTAGAAATTTGTCTGCAATGAACAGAGTTACCGAAACTTGTTGCATGCTGCAATTGCTTTCTCACTTCTCTGGTCCCCACGAGCATGGTAGAAGCTAAGCAGGGACGAGTGGCACAGAGTAAAGATGTTATGACCTGCTAGATGGCACGTTAAAGACCCGCAAGATGCACGACCTGTCCAGTTTAACTAGGCGAAGTTGGAACCTTTGAACTACTCGCACCATTCCCCACAGTAGGTTCCGGTAGTTTTTTTTTTCATAAATCAAAGAGAAACAGACATGTAGCATTTATTACATCTCTTTATGCATGGAAGGTTCTTTTTTTATCGCAGCTACTTTAATTAGTAGTAAATAATTGTAGTGAGATCTTGCACATCATCGGGATTATTTTCAAAATATCCCACTCATGCGGTGCGTCGTGCTTTACATTTAGTTTAATTTTTCGGTAAGTATGGCACTGTTGATGATATTGCTGTTTTAGACATCATACATTGAGCTTTCACACTTTAAGTACTTTCTTTTCTCGTCCTGAGAAGTGCACTGGATGGTATGCGGGGAGGCAAGGCATGCAAGAAAGACATTATATAAGGGTGCGCCATGACCTTGAGCACGCGTGATGAAATGAGAGCTCTTTTTTCTGCTGAAAATCTTACGTGTTAGTACGGCTTCTTGGGTAACGTTTGCAGACTGTGGAGCATAGCGCCGGCACATGGCAGCACTGGGTGGCAAGAAGTGCATCTTTTGCAAACGCCACTTTTGATTTATGTCGGGTATTGGCCAATACATGCTGCGTATAGGCCAATACGCAGCATGTTCGACGTCAAAGAGCAGGCGCTGGCCACTTTAAACAGAGTAAGAACGGCCCTTTGTATGAATAAAAGTGTAGAGTTTCCGACAACATTTACTAGGGAGAACTCTGGCACTGTGATTGTTCAGTCGCTGTGGGAATGGTGGGTAGTACACAAGTTGTGTCCAGTCTTCATGCTTGTGCGCTTTGAATGCACTCGTGGCTTCGTTTAGTGCTGTGTTTTGGTTGTTTCGAACTGGAAACAGAACCTCCTAAGTTTTGTAAGCTCATTTGAACCTGTGAGCCTAAAAAGGTCAAGGCAGTAGAGTGATACAACTGAACATTTGCTAAACTTGGTCTTGTGGCAAAGCAGCTCCAGGCGTTGCGGAGGCAAACGGAGCCGAAGGAATGAGCATAGACAAATCTTTGGGCTGCCCATCATTTCCTTGCTGGCCGAAGCACCATGCGTTCTAGCTCCCATAGACACTAGTGCTGGAGTTACTTCCCTCTAGTATATTTGTGGGAAAGGAAACTTGAAAAAAAAGGGGGGGGGGGGGGCTAGAATAAATGGCTACCTCTTGCACCGATTGCGAACTCCCTCTGCCTTACAAGACTGCAAGATTTGGCTGAGATGGTCGTACGAGTGTCTGCTATCTTCAGGATGTTTTTTCTGACCAACCCGGTGGGGTGATTCATGACACCTTTAAACGTAAAAGCACTAGATACCTCGCCT
This sequence comes from Rhipicephalus annulatus, assembly GCA_013436015.1. NCBI lineage: Eukaryota > Metazoa > Arthropoda > Arachnida > Ixodida > Ixodidae > Rhipicephalus > Rhipicephalus annulatus. Next base: position 1,029 of record WOVY01005229.1, on the reverse strand, counting down.
CAATTTTGATTGTCGTGGTTGGCAGGACAACTAGTTTCCCAGGTACACAGCTACATGGTGGCCTTGCTGCTTTCATCTTCCTTTCATATTCATTGTGAAGAGAGTGCTTTGAAGTGGCTGCATTTTGATCTGCTGGTATTTGGGTTATCAAACCATTGAGGAAAATCTTTGGTCTCATACGTGCAGGGGACCCAGGAGGCAGAGAGTGGCTGCAGCACATCCCAGGATGCAAAGCCCGGCTCAAGTCTTGTCGTGAGTGATTCTTTATTGATCATAAAAAACAGAGATGTCGAAGAAAAAGAAAAAAAAACGCTATATCAATATACTTGTGAGGAATGACATTAAAACAGAAAGAGGGAAGGGAAAATGGTGCAATACAAAAAGAAGAAAAGAGAAAAAAGACTGATTCTGACTCTTGAAGAGTAGAAGTGCTGGATCATTTTGACAAGTGGCTTAAAACAGCCGGGCAATCAGGTTTGAATCTTGAAGGAGGGCGAGTTTGGCCGAAAGCGCAATGTAGTGGCAATCCTTGTGGCCATTAAGACGTAGGAGGTCCTGGAGGGTCGCACAGGGCGTTCGATATCGCGGTATGCCATGACGAGCCACTCCGTGTGTGAAGTAGGAAAGGGCACTGGTAGACGAGACGGAAAACTGTTGAAACTGTGCCGTTGTCAACGCAGTTCAGTGCGGATGGGTGGTCTCGGATGGGTGGTCTCTGTGCACTCTACCACCAGATGGTCCCGGACCCGCCAGTCCCTGGTGCCCTCCACCACCCCACCACCAGCCGCCTGAGGTCCACCTGCACCTGGACGGGTAACCAAGCGCCGAACACCTGCTGCAGCACTGCAACAGGCCGCTGTCTCCAAGCTCCAGCAGCAACTGGCAGGGCGGCTCTCCAGGTCTTCACTGACGGATCCGTCATGCCAGACGGTCAGCGGCGGCCGCCTGCGTCATCCCATCCCGGGCCTATCAGGTCAGGCAGTGCCGACTGCCTTCCCGGCGAGCTCGACGGCTGCGGAGCTGGCAGGG